>JAJMKG010000056.1:0-24889 GCA_030563865.1 Dujonia oleophila | reverse complement strand
CACCAAACATACCGCTACACCACCTAATCCCTCATGCACGCCCGAGCCTCCCACCAAGTAACCACGCCGTCAACACCTTACGGGTCCTGATCTCATCTCCTTGTCCTGCATACGCCCACCTTCCCACTTTTTTACCACTAATTTTGTAAGGGCCCTCTGGAACACTAGAGTAAGCATAGACCAGAGCAGCTAGAAGATGAACGAGTCTCGCCAGACGTCGCTAGACAACTTGGCTCATATAGCAAACATGTCCCACGAGCTACTGGTGCTCAACCAGCAGCTCCGGGACGAGGTTGATAAGGGACTGCCAGCGATGCCCCAGCATCAGCAGCCTCAACAGCCCCAGAACCCCCAGCAGCCGCCCCAGCCGCCCCAAAACCAACAGCAACAGCCTCAGCAACTTCCTCAGACCTTCCAGGTGAAATCCGAGTCACTTCCGCCGGTAATACCGCCATCACAACAGCAACACCAGACACAGCATCCACAACAGGCGCAAAGGACACAGGCTGAGAAGCGCCCCGCCGCACCTATCAAAGTAAAAAGAATGGCCTGCGTCGAGTGTAGGCAGCAGAAGTCTCGTTGTGATGCTCACCAGCGCATTCCGTGCACACGATGCTCCAAAAAGGGCCTTCAGTGCAATTTGAAATCAGACTATAAGAGGACGGATAAGAGAGCGCGGATTGCTCAGATCGAGAAGGAGTTTTCTATATTGAAAAGTACGTTGACGAACGTCCAGGCGAAGGAGCTTCTTCTGAAGGTGCCATCGTTGGTGGAGACGACTTTAGGCTCGCAGGTTGTGCAAATGGGGCAAACAACTCAGCAGCAACCACAAGAACATCATCAGCAACAACTCCAGAACCATCAGCATCAACACCAAATCGGTGACTGGCCCGTTGCCATCTCGCCCAACCCTCAACACCATACGATCCACTCCAATAGCACATCCGAGGCCAACAACTCGCTCCCAAATACTCCGTCCATCCAGAAGCTCATGAACCCTCCGCCTCCCAGCCAGCAGCAAGCACCGGGGCCCGGACCTTCTAGCTACGCCATGTACCACAGTGCTTCTATTAATGACAACAACAAGCCAGGCATCCCCGAGGGCATGTATCACCCCGACTCCAAGATAATTCTTACTGACGAGCTTCTCGCGTGCGAAGAGAAGACCATTGATGAGGTCACGGTGTCGCCTGAAACCATTCGAGCTCTCTATATCGAGTACGTCGAGTACTACCATGCCATTCTACCTGTTGTAGATATCAAGAGGGGCCCAGAAAGAATATACCGACTCTGTCCAGCGTTGTTCTGGGTGATGATGTTTGTTTCTCTCCGTAGATTCCCAGAAGACCACGAGAAAGCCATGCTCATCAAGCTCTCTCCAATCGTGAAAGATATCCTTGCCGAGATCTCCATTTCTCCCATTACTCGGTACAACCCGACGGAGGAAGATGAGCCCATTCTCAACGCCTCGTCTGTGTTCTCAGTGCAGGCTTTCCTCTTGTACACGTTTTGGCCACCCATCACCTCTTCCTTGAGTGCAGACTCATCCTGGAATACCATTGGTGCAGCATTGTTCCAAGCTATTAGAATTGGGCTTCATACAGGTCTGTCTACCAGCTCTCCTGACACCAATTTGGATAGGGCCCAGGAGAACACCAGAACTTGGATATGTTGTAATATTGTTTCCCAGACGATAGCAACAGCATTCGGGTTCCCTGCGTTCGTTCAGTTTGATTCGAGCGTGTGGAGTGCTTTCAGACCAGAGAGCCCCATCCGATTACCAAAATCCATAAAATATATGATGGAGATTGCTCATTTTGAAGATCAAGTGGCGAAGACATTGAATTCCAATCCTTTGGATCCATATGGCTTGGCTGATCCAACGGAGAGGCTTCCCTTGTTGAAAGTTCTTACAAGACAATTGGATGAATTGGAGATTAAAATTGCCAAATACGACTTATCTTTGACATTTGACCAGAATGGCTTAAGAAAGTTTCAGTTATTGTCAGCTAGAATCTCACTTTTGACGTATTACTTTATGGATTCTTCTCGAGTGGCAGATTTTGAACTTCAAAAGGGCTTGGTCCAGGTATATAACGCAGCTGTGGGACTTGTTAGTCACGCCCAACTATGTCAAGCAAAGGATAAGAAATTTGTCAAGTATCTACCAGGTGTCTACATTTTGAAAATTTGGGAAGCATCTTGTATTATTGGGAAACTTGTGCATTCTCTGTTGAAGAAGGTGATCGATGTCGGATCAGGAAAGCAAAGTTACCAGGCAGCTATTATTTTAGCAGCAAAGGCATCCATTTTGAAGCATGACATGGCACATAGATCGAGTGGAATCATGAAAAATATGTGGCAATTATTCAGAACTTTGGATGCTAAGAAACTTACAGGATTGAGCATTAATATTCGGACCAGAATGTCAGCTTCGGTATTTTTCGATTGCTTGTTTTTACTTCGAGAACAAGTTGGTATGATCAAACTAAATAGTAAATCCAAGAAAGATGCAAACTCAGCGTCCAATGGCGATGGCCATGACACAGGCGAAAATATTCAAAGACGGGCCGGAACCACCTCTGGATCAGTGTCGGATGACGATGACGATGATGATTATGATAATGACGACCGGGATTCCCTGAATGAAGAGGCCATAGCTTCAGGTGATAATAATGACGATGAAGATAGAAAAGATGGAAAGGGAAGCTCACAGAGTACTCCAGGAAGTAACACTTCAAGTAGAACTAAAAAGCAAAGATCTTTGTCTAACACTATCAATGCGGAATCCAAGGCTAGAAAGATTATAAGAACGATTCCCCTTGATCCGCAGCCGATCGCCGCTCAGCGAGGTAAACGTCTGAGCATATTTAATGTAGTTAACCACACTCCACTGTCGGATTCACTGGGAGTAAACCGATCTCCTGATTCATTTAGAGATCCAAACTCCCCAGCACTTAAGAAGACACCAACATCTAATCAGAGCCAAGCACATTTCACTCAACAAGCACAGCAACAAGCACATCAGCAACCACAGCAGCAGCAGCAGCAGCAGCAACAACAGCAGCAGCAACAACAACAGCAGCAGCAAAAAATAATACAGAATAGAAATCCCGCTTCTGTATCAGAGAACAATGCTCCTTACAATTTTGGATTCTCGCCGAACGACCAGTTCAGGCAATTTCAACAACCACCGAACTCCTTCCACAGGACATCTGCAAACAACCAAGACTCGAAGAACATTTCTAACATGCCATTATCCGACATGGTACTCAACGAGTCACCAGTACAGGGAGGTTTGGACGGCTGGGAAATGAACGGATTGGACATAAGCACAGACTTGCTATGGAAGGACGTTGACAGCGTTATGAATGACTTCGGCTTCCATACCTAGCGTCTCTAGTGTAACATACCATACTAAAATATGATGTACTATTAATAAACAATAAGAGAAAAATTGCAATTTGCAGTTGATTCTGTAATTACTTTACCGCCAGTACCTTACCCCAACTTGGCCCTTAGACTCAGAGTTACCTCTTCCTCCTCCGTAACAGCTTTCTTTTCCTCTTCAACAAGTCTCTCTTAACACCTCTTATCTGAGTGCTGCATATATTACATAAGCATGCACGCGACAGAACTTTAATGGTAAGAAAAAAAAAAAATCTAGCGGTCGTGTGTCAACCAGCGTGTCCCCACCGGAGAAAATGAAAAATTTCGAATCATTTTCTGGCAGCACCAAACGAAGCGAAGGTAAGAGAGAAGGTCATTCACGGTAGCTCGTAGTAGACAAAGAACAGTAGAAAAGTACAGTAGAAGATGTCTTACGACGATATTGAAAATGCCACACCAGATATTGTGATTGGTGGACAAGACGAAGAAGAATACGACGTTCAGTACGAACATGATGTAGAGTCCGAAGAAGAATTAGAAGAGCAGGGAAATTCACAAACTGCATCATCGGAGGGTGGCGCAAAGGAAAAGAAATCAGTAGCGTTTGCCTTAGAAGAAGATGAAGAATTCGATGAAGAAGCAGCCAAGAGAGAATTTGAAGAAGGTGGAGGGTTACCAGAGCAATCAGAGAACCCAGACTTTGCTTCTTTGACGCCACTCTCCGCCGAGATTATTAATAGACAGGCCACCATTAACATTGGTACCATCGGTCATGTTGCACACGGTAAGTCCACCGTTGTCAGAGCTATCTCAGGAGTGCAAACTGTGCGTTTTAAGGATGAATTAGAAAGAAATATCACTATCAAGTTGGGATACGCCAACGCTAAGATTTACAAGTGTGACGATGAGTCTTGTCCTGAACCAGACTGTTACAAGTCATTCAAATCTGATAAGGAGATTAAACCAAAATGTCAAAGACCGGGATGTAACGGTAGATATAGCCTTGTAAGACATGTCTCATTCGTTGATTGTCCAGGGCACGATATCTTGATGAGTACTATGTTGTCAGGAGCCGCCGTTATGGACGCCGCCTTGTTGTTGGTTGCAGGTAACGAATCCTGTCCTCAACCTCAAACATCTGAACATCTTGCAGCCATTGAAATCATGAAGTTGAAGCATGTGATCATCTTACAAAACAAGGTTGATTTAATGAGAGAAGAACTGGCCTTGGAACATGAAAAGTCCATTTCAAAGTTTATCAGAGGTACTATAGCAGATGGAGCCCCTATTGTACCAATTTCCGCACAATTGAAGTACAACATTGACGCTGTGAACGAATATATTGTGAAAACCATCCCGGTACCATTGAGAGATTTCATGGCCACTCCTAGACTTATTGTCATCAGATCTTTCGATGTTAACAAGCCAGGGGCTGAGATCGATGAGTTAAAGGGTGGTGTTGCTGGTGGTTCCATCTTGAACGGTGTTTTCAAGATCGGAGATGAAATTGAAATTAGACCTGGTATCGTCACTAAGGATGACAATGGTAAGATCCAATGTAAGCCAATCTTCTCTAACGTTGTTTCCTTATTTGCAGAACATAACGATTTGAAGTTTGCCGTTCCTGGTGGATTGATTGGTGTGGGTACTAAGGTTGATCCAACCTTGTGTAGAGCTGATAGATTAGTTGGACAAGTTGTCGGTGCTAAGGGTAACTTACCATCAATCTTCACTGATATTGAAATCAACTACTTCCTTTTAAGAAGATTATTGGGTGTTAAGACTGATGGACAAAAGCAAGGTGCCAAGGTCCGTAACTTGGTTGTTGGAGAAGTTTTGATGGTGAATATTGGTTCCACTGCTACTGGTGCTAGAGTTATTGCTGTGAAGGCAGATATGGCTCGTTTACAGTTGACCTCTCCAGTTTGTACTGAAGTTAACGAAAAGATTGCATTATCTAGACGTATTGAAAAGCATTGGCGTTTGATTGGTTGGGCCACTATTAAGAAGGGTACCACTTTAGAACCTATTGCATAGATCAACTAATTCCCATTTATCGTCATTAAAATCAACAACAAAAAAGACCGCTTACAACCCTCCAGGCCCCCTCCACTCTTCTCCCTTCCAAGTGTTTTGTATTTATAGCTACTTGTATACAAAGTAAACATCAATTTTAAATAATTAAGTATGTCATTTTCCCTCTTTTTTATTACAGTATCACTAAAAACTATATCACAAAGAAACTGGATCTAATGTTGCCATAGCTTCTTTGAAAATCTTGCTCTCTAAAAACTTCGGTAGCGAATCCTTCTCGAGTAAAGAATATATGCTCTTTCTTACTCCAAGGAGAACTTTACTTTTATTCTCCAACATATAATACCTCCTTTCCATTGGATCTTCACACATTTCAGCGTCCTCTGCTTCGCTCATAGCATCAATAGCTTGCTTGCGCAACTCAAAGTCGATATTGATCACATGAGGTGCATCTTCCATCAAGAAATTAACATATATTTGGTAAGTAAGAGATTCCAAATGATTTAGTTTCTTATCCAAAACTGGTACGAGAGCAACGTTACCAGGCTCTTTTGATTTCATTAGAATTATTTTACAAGATATCATGCGAGAATGGAATTCCCTTATTAGCTGATAAAATTGTAAATTCTCAATACAAAATTCTGATTCCAAGTGTTCTTTGAAAAGCATTCTTAATCCAGGATCTTTTAATGTGGACGCCAAAGTAATGGCAGAAGTGGTGTTGTCAGTTCTTCCTCCACTTATAGGTTCCTGGCTACTCACACTGAAGTCTGAGCTTGCCCTCTCCTCATCTTTTGATTGCAACTTATCCCAGTGACACACTTTTTCTCCTAGAGTGCTTAACTTGTAGTATGCGTTTCTGTCGGGAATAAAAGTTTTAAAAGTTGAAGCTGAATCTTTTGCCAAAATGGACTCAATTAAACTCATCTTCAAAAGTAAATTGGCAATGCCAATACCTTGATTTGCGTTGTAAATTTCGGTGCAATCACACAACCACTGAAGTATCGCCTTCCCAGAGAAGCTGTACTGAATGACGACCTGCCCATCACTGTTATCTACGTAATACTTCTTGTTCTCAAATACTCGAACACCACATGTTGATACATAGTACTGGATGTGGGAGTCCGATTCTGGATTTGAGAAATACTTATGATGAAATGGGAACTGTTTAGACAACTCCGAATCTGGAGGGAGGTCTGAACCTGGGGTTGCAGAAGTTGCTGTAATGAGTCGTTCATCTTGTAAGCCCATTGCCTGGTTCGTGTGTGAAATTTGGTATTGGTTTTTCAATTGTGTGATGTATTCGTTGGAAGTTCTACTTGGTGTTGAGTCCAAAGTGCAATCCTCATCGCTCAGTCCTGCCTCCTCTTGCCACGCACCCATCTTTAACTTTCTTCGTATACTAGGGATTTGTTCTGGTATGGCTGCTGGAGACCACACATGCGGCACATCCCCCATCATAGTGATGAAAACCATGTATATCAAATATTTGGAGTACAATATTTTGTCATTGGAAGGATCTCGGTCAAATTTGAGCAAATACATGGAATTGAAGTTTGAAAATAGTATTGGTGGGTAGTTTTTCATATCCATACCAATTTTTTCAATAAACGACTGTAGCACACAGGTCCCCTTTGGAGTAGGTTGAAGTACCAATGACACCTTAAGTTCAGACCTGGTTCTATCAGATGGTGCATGAATAAATTTTGCACGGTAAAATCTTTTCAATAGCGCCAAACCCAATTCGGCATTTATGGAGTACTCCATGGAAGTGACCATCTTGTTTTGTTTCACCTTAAGTTTCAAATTTCTCAAAGCCAGTAATGCCTCGGGCACATAGAACTGGAAAGCATAAGTTTTCGTGAAGTTAAAGGAACTTTTCTGTGGCTCCTTATCTTTCAACTTCAAGCATATTACCATCAAAGAGAAAATAGCGGTTAATTCGGAGTCGAATATTTTCCCATCTGGTGTAGAGCGTAACCTTGTTTGAATGTTCTCATGCAAGATCATCGAGCCTTTCTTTTCCATGACTAAAAGGCTGAAGGTAGCATAGCGAAAAGAAAAAAAAAATTAAAGAAAAGCATAGAAAAAGAGCGCAATTACCCTTTCATGATAGCTATATATACACATCTTGCAGTTGACTATCAAACGCTGCCAATTCGCTTGTTTCAGATTGTTAGCAAGTGGGTAACCAAAATGCAAAAGTGGTACTTTTCTCATCTGAGCCGCACGCCAGATTTGAAACATGGACCCACATCAACTAAAGCTGCGAAGCTGTTATTACTTCAGAACAGTCATATGGCTGTTTTAAATGAGCCAATAGAAGGCTAATAGCAGGGGGGAACCAAAAAAGAAAACAAGGTTGTGCATGTATACATGTAGTAGGTCTCTCTTACAATCTTGTTAACTTCTTTGCAAAGTGAAATTCATCCACTAATTCGCCCAATTCACCCAAAGTCAAATCTAAATTGACCATGTGACTTTCTTCGATAACCCCAGCATTGTACCCAGCAGTGGCCTTTTCGATATTGGGCTCAAGTAATAAGTCAAGCTTGTATAGATTCTCCCAGCAGTTTTTCAAAATGTTGGCGGACCATATTCTCTGGTTAATCTTGAAATTTGTAATAATCTGATTATCTGCCGAGTTGGTTGATGATGCGGCTGAAGTTGCGGCAATGTTGTAGTGCTTTAACATCTCTTCATACTCTCGGTAAGCCAAGTTGAAATTTATCACCTGTAACGAGGATTTTTCAACCCATCTTGCAGCTGCAATGATAATTAAAAGCTCCAATTCAGATAATGACTTGACAATTGACTGGAGATTGTTCACTGACTGGTTGGACACATAGGCTGCAAAGTGCTCCTGCATTGGGAAGGGATGGGATATCTTTGATACCTGGGCAATTGCTGGGACGACGGAGTTGTTGAACACTTTGTAGTTCTTAGCTGTGTAGTAGTTTGTGGTGACAAGTTTCCTTAGCATCGAAGAGCCCGGGTTTAAGTCTGTAAACGAATATTCGATGTACTTATTCCACAATTGTCCATACGTAGGATTCTGCAAGCCTCTGATCGCCGCATCGCCTAAAGTCAAGCCAAGTTTAGCATCCAGCCAAAACTCCTGTAAAGTTTTTGGTTTGTTTATAGATATTATTCTCTGGCTGAATCTCAGCCTAACCCTCTTCTCTAGTAATTCTCTAGCAGTGACCTTGGAGGTTATACCAACAACGCAAACAGGTGTACTAGAATTTTGAGACAAATCGAAAAGGTTATAGAGCAACGTTTGCCTGCTGCTTAAGGTAAATTTCTCAAACTCTTCAATTACAAATATAATAGAGACGGCACGGGAATCGTCTTCAGCGCTCTTTTTTTCATTCTTGTCTAAAATTGTGAGAATATTAGCAAACGTATCACTAAGAGATCTCTGCTCGAACGTAGCGTACTCTATTTCAGAACTTGACGGGGATTTCCTTTTGCCATTGGTTTGACCACTTCCTTCTCTCACTTTTCGCAAGTTATTATCTAATTGTCGAGCAATCTCTCTTAATGCAGTGTTCTCGTCAGTTTGATGATACGCATTCAATTTCACTACAATGAACTCATTGATGTATTTTTTTTCCAATTCTTCCAACGCTCTTTGCACAATGGCGGTTTTGCCCAGTGCCCTGGGTCCTATCAAAAGGGCAGAGTGGCCCTCATTATCTCTAATAGTGTGTTCAAACATACGATACACTTCGTGGTATTTCTCTACAAGACTTGACTGCAACAAATTTGGGAATTTTTGACCTTTGCCAATCAACTGATCCAACACTATTTTTTTGATTTGGATCAAGTCCTCTGTAGTGGGGTTAAATGCTGGAGCACTCTCGAACATAGGAGCGTACTCGGGATAGTTATCTACATTGAATGATGGTTCTACTTGGAATTTCTCTGGCGTAGCAGATTGATTGAATTCTTTAAGAAATTTGAGTGCTTTTGCTAGTGAGGGTCTTTTGGACTTGTGTTCTTGATTACTGCTGCTACTCTTTGAGCTACTACCTCCATCTTTATGGTCTTCTTCTGCTTTACTCGCTTGCCCATCAGGTAACGAGCTAATTAACTTTATTTTTTTCAAATTCATCATAAATTGGCTACTACTTCTCTTCTTACTATTTTCATCATTGAACTCTACCGATTGATCGATACTCTTTGTTACTACTTCATCCACTGGCTCGATACCTCGCTCTTCAGCTTCCTTGAGTTTTCTGTGCAATCGAATTTGCTTGACCAATCTATCCTCCTTCGCCTCTTCCTCCAGGATTCTTACAATGGGTTCAAATTCACTCTCAAAATCCATATTGTCTCTCACTACCTGGCAAGCCTAAATAATAACACAGCTCCTTAAATAATACCTGCTTAAATTTCAGTCTAATGTTTACATTCTAGATCTGGTGGTCGTTTTTTTAGCTTTTCTCAATGAGCCCGCGCAGCCGCAAGACGTGAAAAGTTTAGGAGGAGCTGAGGAACGAGCTACCCCAAATTAAGGCCACACGCTTTTCTTGAACGATATTTCAGTTTTTTAGTTAAATATATATATATATATATATAAAGAGTCAGACTTTAAGTATACCATGCCCTCCGAACTTTTACCTGAATCAGTCACCAATCTCTTAAAGTCAACTAGATTCTTGCACTTGGCTACTTGCAATGACAACTTCCCCCATGTCTCACTTATGAACTACACCTACTATAGAGATCCAGAAACGGATTTCATCATTATTACTACCCCAAAGAATACTACAAAATACGAAAATATGACCGCAAACCCAAACGTTTCCTTGTTGGTACATGATTGGATCTCAGCCAAAGCCACAAATGCTCAAGCTGAAGAAGCCAAAGAGGGTTCTGGTAACACTAGCGGTAGAAGAAATTCGTTGTACGAGTTGCTTACAAATTTGAATAAAACCGAAATAAGCAGTGTTTCGGTGATGATTACTGGAAAAGCAGAAATTTTAAAGCCAGCTTCAGAAAAGTTTGATTTCTATAAGTCTTTGCATTTAAACAATTCGCTGATTGATCAGAATCAAGCTAAAAACTACATTGAATGCGAAGATAATGCCTTGGTGATCATCAAGATAGAAGGGTGTAAGGTTACTGACACTGATAACAATATCCAGGAATACCAAAAGTAAATTTCAGTGCGGAAGGGTAAATAGCAACATTAATGTAAAATATTCCTTGAATGGACTAACTAAATTTGTAGCTATCGTCTCGTCAATACTTACCGTGTGACCCAGGGTTACCTGAGGTTGCCTGAGGTTCCAGTCATTACTAAGATTTGGTAAGGATTGTCCTAGTAATACAAAAAAAAACTGCTGGTCCCAGGAATCGAACCTGGGTTTGTTCGGCCACAACGAACTGTACTAACCACTATACGAGACCAGCTAGTTATAATTTTTCTTGGGCGGCGGGTTGCTCACACTCAACTTAGTGCCTGCACCTAGCCATAATTATGTTTTGGATTCTACGGCGACCTGTTTTCGACTTTTCCCTGGTAGTGTCTTTCCATTATGTTTCCCTTTATTTCTTGGTCTCGACTCTTAATCTCAACTTGTACTCTAGATCACTCAATTGGTGAGCATGGGCCCGATACATTCCATCACGAACAACCTTGACTGTAAAAGAATTATTGCAGCACTTGCGTAGCTCATCTCAATTTATTAATTCTTTAGTAAAGAGCCGCACCACTTACATATGCTTACAAATTCTTCCATGCACCAAGACGCATGTTGCTACATGAACTGGCAAATAAATAGAAACCATAATGGTTGCTAATGTTGCAAATATTCAAAATTAAACGCTACACATATCAGATTTTTGTATATAATGTGGAAGTTTTCGCCCTTCTTAATATGCTGTATCGTATTACTCGTGAACTATACTAACAGTCAGAAAGTTGAAGAAACCACTAATATGATAGGCAAAAGAAGCGCATTAAAGGTTGTTTATGCAACCCCCCAAGGTGACGGTGCAGGTGCTAAAGTCAGAAGATCCATTGGGATTATGAACAATAGAAAATTCAATCCATTTTTGATGCTTGATCACTTTTACGTGAGTGCAGATGCTGGATTCCCTCAACATGGTCACAGTGGTCAAGAAACTATTACCTTGATGTTGAAGGGAGCAATGGCTCACGAAGATTTCACTGGTTCCAAGGGAATTTTATACCCTGGAGATTTACAATTTATGACTGCTGGTAAAGGTGTGGTACACTCTGAAATGCCAGTGCCGGTTGATGGTGACTCCAAAACTGTGAGTGAAGGGATGCAAATCTGGGTTGATTTGCCCAAATCTTTGAGAGACATGAAACCGAGATACAGAGATTTAAGGTCCTGGGAAATCCCAGAAGTTGTTACTGACGATGGCAGAACCAAAGTCAAGGTTATTTCCGGAAATTCCTACGGAGTTGAGTCGTTAAAAGACTTGGCTTATACTCCTGTGCAATACTATTATGCTCTAATTCAACCCAATGGAACTTATACACAAAAGGTTCCCTCTGACTACAATTTCTTCCTTTACGTGTTAAGAGGAGAAAAAACCATTGTGAACGATGACACCTACGTTGAAAAGTACCACACACTTTTCTTCAAAGAGGATGGGGACGAAATCGAAGTGAAAAACCAAGGAACCGATGAAATTGAGTTGGTTCTAGTTGGAGGAGAAGTTTTGCACCAAGAGACTGTACAGTATGGACCGTTTGTAGCCGACACCGAAACCAACATTAGGAGGAAATTTATGGACTACCAGTATGGAAGAAATGGATTTGAGCAGGTGAGAACCTGGGACTCCTTGATCTCCGCTGGTGTGACCGTTGACATGATCGACGAATTGGGAAGAAATTTGGAGGAAAGAAAGGAAACTGAGAGGAAGTACTTAGAAGAGCAAAAGCTCAAGAGCAAGGCTGACGAAGCTGTGAAGGATGAGCTATGAGAGGGCCGCAGCCACTATGACAAAAAAAAAAAAAAAAAAATTTAGAAAAGAGAACGGATAAACAAAAAATTGGTGGAAAATTCAAACGAAAGAATGCCACCAGCTTCTCAGTTATATAAAAGGGAGAACCATTGGAATATAGGAAACATCTAGGAACTATGTAAGTCTCTTCTCAAGACATTTTCACGTGCGACGCTAGCGGCTTCCCAATTGAGAAACTGGAGCCCTCCTTACTGTGAGCCATACCTGCATGTACATTAGTCATCTCTATGTGCACAACCACAACAAGGGCATACAAGGGTAGATAAGATCAGCGTTGCCAGCATATTTATATGGGCATGTATACTTAGCGGCCTCTTCTTTGTGAACTCTAAATGATTAAAGACTCACACCGGAGATCTCCTGGATTTTTCGAACGTCAATACATTTGTAGAAATACAAAGGATTACTGGGGTAATTTCAATATCACTGTAAAGTATAGCCGCCACATCTCTCGCCAGCTCTTGTCCAATGCATTGAGGAACGTTGTGTTGCAAAACCAGAATTTTGTCTTAAACTTCTATCGACTTGGTGGCTCCTCACCTCAAGAAGACCATAAAGCCAATGGACATAACTACGAGGTGCGGCCTGTTGAGAAGATTACGTTCGAGAGCGTTGTGTCTATTGAAGAGCTAGACGGACCTTTTGATGACAGCCACTTTACAATGATGAACCAATTCAGGTGCGATATGAATGAAGAGGAAACTCCATTGTGGAGAGTAATATTGTGGGAGTATAGTGGTGGATCGAACGACCAATATTTATCGTTTTATTGTGACCATGCGCTCTTTGATGGCACATCTGGTGTTCAATTCCATAGAGACCTTATAGTAGAATTGGCTCGACTTTCGAAGGAAGAAGACAGTTTAGAATTTATAGAAACATTATTTGACTACGAATTAGATAGTAAAAGTTTACCTGACCCTATCGATGATGCCCTAGAGCACAAGATTGATTTATATGATCGGCCCCTTGTCCATAAGATCTACCTTTGGCTCAAAAGCAGTACTACTGCTCTTCTTGGTAGCGTCTATTCAGTGAGCCGCACAGTAACCACACTTTTTAGGCGTTTGCTCGGACTTACAGATACTTATCAGGCTATTGATAGTGGTGATAGAGAACAGTTGTTTAAGTACAAACCTGGAACTGCAGGACTTGTTCATAGGTACAAGATAATTAACTTTCCGCCCACTGAAACATCCCAAATATTGAAATTCTGCAAGTCAGAGGGAATAACTCTAACTCCATTCATATTTTCAGTTGCAACCAGATGCTTTGAAAGGACAATTTTCAAAGATATTTCCTTACTAGTGAACGGTAAGGAATACCCAACTAAAAATTACTCAACTATCTCTAAAATTAGTATTAACGGTAGAAGACACTATTCCGTTCAAGAAAATCAAAAGAAAAACTTAAAATATGGTGTCTGCGTAGCAACCACCTCTATCCCACTACCATCACTTGCGGATTATGATGACCAAAAATTATTGGGCTTGGTTAGAAAGTTATCAGCCCAAGTGTCTTCGCTTGCTAAACTTAGGGACAGCTTTTGGAAATTTGGCGACTATTTAAAAACGGCAAACTTTTGGGACTCTTTTAAGAATCAGATTGGGAATTATACAAGAGATACCCTATACACCTCAAATTTGGGTAAAGTTGATATCAAGAATGTAGATGACTGGAATGTTAAGAATATTTGGTTTACGCAGTCTAACGGGCTTGTATACCACTTCGTATTCAGCGTTGTCAGTAGCCCTGCAGGAGGTTTGAACATTGGGTTTGGTTACTTACCTGAGTTTGATGACGTACATGGTTCGGTGGATAGATTTGTCAGTTCTTTCAAAAATGACATGATAAAATATAGTTTATAAGAGCGCTAATAATATGGTATGTGCAATTAATAATCATTCTTTCTAATAATATCGGTATTCCTCTAAGTGTTCGTTACTCCCTTCTTTCCTAATTAGTGCTCGAAGTAAACCATTTTTAAATTTGCAGCCGTGAATTTATGCGCATTGCAGCAATTCTTGCATAAAAATATTTCGTAACCAGCCGAATCCGATTTAGAAGGACCTATCAACTTGCAAGTTATACATGGTACACGATTGCAATACGTCTGAATATCTATCTGAACAGAAAATCTCATGCGATTAAATGCCAGGGTGAGTATGATATGATTTATTTTAGTATAATCCGTTGTTTTACGTCCTATATGCGGACTGAGACGGTTCCTCAATTAATGAAAGTTTGCTATTATATTTGATACTTCTTACCCATGTGTAATTCTGGTAGCGCAATCCCAACAGTATTGACACATCCCTGTCAAATAATGTTATCCTCTCATGGTTTGATGATGTCATGTCAACGCACCTAGAATAAATGGTAAGCTAAGTCGATCTGCATCTCCTACTATTTTGCATGGCTTATTCCAGTTAGATCCGAAATGTGGCTTATAACGCCGATGCTTACTTAGTAAAAACTCCCATTTATTCCTCGATACTGTGTTCAGCATGTGAACCTGATGTTCCGGAATTTCAGTCTCAACGGATAACAGATGTATGGACTGTTAATCTTGAACGCAAGGGATGGACTCAAGTATAAAAATGCCGTTTCTCGTGCAATGTTATCCGAATCCAATCTTTTGCTGTTTCTCTTCAGCTTGCTTTTTTCATGGCCCTGTAACAAGATGACAACTCTTTCTCTACAAGTTCTTGCGTTACTTGCACTTTCTTTCTTCAGAGTCATTTCAGCTGCTCCAATTGATGGCCTTACTAAAAGAGCCCCTGGAGTTGTGGGTCTTGATTTCGACTATGTTGTGAAGAAAACAAATGGTACAATTAAATCCAATAAAAGACGTGGAGAGTCCCCTTCTTCAACCCTCGTCAATGAGGCTTCCTATTACATCACATACATAGACATTGGATCTAACAACCAAAAGATAGGGGTTGACATTGACACTGGGAGTTCTGACTTGTGGGTGCCAAGTTCTTCCCTTGTTGGATCCTCGGCTACTCAATATGGATCTTATGACTTTTCTTCTTCTTCAACATTCTCAAATACTGGATCTTTATTCTTCATTGCTTATGGTGATTACTCAACCACACAAGGAGTTTATGTAACTGATTCAGTAAATTTTAGTGGTGATAATTTGAAGAATTTTCAATTTGGACTTGCTTTCCAAACTTCAGTGACCACCAGCGGGATTTTGGGCATTGGACTTGAGTCTTTAGAAGCATCAATTGGGTTTAGTGGTGAGTATACAAACTTTCCAGTAGCGCTTAAAAATGCAGGATATATTGATACGGTTCAGTACTCGTTGTACTTGAATGCACCCGAAGCAGCTAGTGGCTCAATTATATTTGGGGGTAAAGATTTGGCTAAGATTGATGGTGAGTTAGTGACATTGCCTCACTCTGGAGATCCCACTCGGCTTGATGTTACCTTGGATTCAATTTCGGTCGCGGGCCAAAACATTCAGGTAAATACTCCAGTAAATTTGGATAGTGGAACCACGTTTACTTACTTATCCGACGATGTTTATAATGCTTTTGTAGCAGCTTTGGGGGGTGACGGTTCAATTAACCCTGCTGGTCAATATCCAATTGTCAATTGTCAAACTTCTGGAAATCTCACTTATAACTTCAATGGGATTAGTATTGATGTACCACTTACCGATATTGTGAATGAATTCGCCTTTGGGCTCTGTGAAGCTAGTTTCCTTGGAGGTGGTGACAATATCTTAGGGGACTCCTTTTTAAGATACGCCTACTTGGTTTATGACCTTGAAAATTCAGCTATATCTATCGCGAAGGTAAAATACACCTCAGAGACCAACATTGTTGCTATATGATCGAAAAAATTCGGGATTGGGAGGGGAAATTTTAAGTAGTATTTAGTACCAATATTATGTTTTGTATTACATTAATGACGTTGGGACTTTTCATTGGTTGCAAAAACACTTCAATAATCGAATCTGCTGGAGCTTCTTCTGTAGAATTTCATTTAAAGTATTTTTTTCCGGGCTAATTGTATTTTTGAGCTTTTCTGTATTACTTGGGTATACAGCTTGTATTAATTGATGTAGTTTTCGTCAATTTGTAGTTTACTGTTCCATATGTTAAGTAGTTGCACTAGTGAAAGTAGTTTTTTTACTGCAAGAAAACACATCGTTGCTTCACATGAAATAGCATATTGGGATACCTTATTGGTCATCTGAAGCCGCTTGCAAAGAACATGATCTCAGCCCCTCTCTCTGAAATATATTTTCTTCGTATCTCCCAATATGATATTGCTTTTCATCTTTTTGCATGGGTAGAGGGCTCAGGTAGATTGACGTGTAGAATATTTTTTGGGCCAGCATATTCCTGCATTCTGTTTCTATAGTAAGAGAAAAAACTTAGGCCGGGCTTAATATTTGAAAAGGTACTTTTGTAGATTAATTTGATTTTTTTTTCATCATTACTTGAATATGTTATATAAAAATCTTCTTTTCACACTGGTGTGTTTCTTGGCCACCTTTGGGGTATGATTTGTTAGGAATAGAAGTGATTGTTTTTGAACAACATAATTAATTTCTCCAACCTGCACTTCACTAGAGTTTTTCAAAAATTGTGGTTACGCTTAGCTTCTTCTCAAAGTATTCAACACCAAAAAACTTTTCGTTCCAAAAATTTCTTTTTACCGTTATGCACGGCAAAATGTGAAAGGATTCCCCTTTTTCAAAATTATTGTTTGAGCAACAAAAAGCCAAAATATGAGAGAAGAAGGTAAACAAGCGCTTTTTGAAATTACGACCAAAAAGTAGGAGTTCAGCCATAGAAATTGGGAAATACTTTTTTCACAATGATTCCTTCTTGACGTTCTCGATTGTAGAGACAAAGGTTTACTTGAGACGAAAAAATTTAAAAGGAAAACACGCATTCGAAATAACTGAAAATAGCCCCACATCTATTTGAACCTAGAGTCGAGGTTCAAGAGTCCCATGAAAACTGTTAGAACATGATGGATGTGACCTACATGAAAGAGTTCGCCAAAGTTTCCACTTCAATAGAAAAAATTACGAAAATGTAGTCTCGATCTGCAGATATTTTCGACGCACAGTTACTGCTTCCCCTTTGGGACAGGCACTAATCTAATTGATGGACATTGTTAAGCTGCATACGTTTTTATGCATAAAAGATTAAACGTGCGAGATGATAGAAGAAGCATAAAGGTCATCGCGGCTGCATTTGAAACAAAGCGAATTCACGAAGGTAGCTTAAATCATGGAAAAAAAATAGGAAAGGTGACATACTTCTTTTTTTTTTTCAGGCATTATTTTCTGGTAATAAGTGCTGTGATCTGAAAGTATTAATCGAGAGTAAATTACAGGTAACAAGCAAAGGATCAAGCTGAGAGGTAGATGTATCTTATAACTTTTTTGTAAAATGCATGGCCAGTGTTTGGCCCATAAATTTGCTTTCGGTAATTCATCTTGGGTTCTCCGTTATGCAGTACTTATGAAAGCAAAATACGTACATGCATAATGCAAGATATTTATAGGTAATTATAACTCGTAGCCAATAGCTCTCAACTAGCGCCAGGTTTCTACACTGGAATTGGAACCAGTACTTCTACCTCAACTGTTACTGGTTCACCAGGTGGACCAGGGACCGTTATAGTCGACGTTCCACCAAGCTTTGTTACTACCACAACTACAGGACACTAGAACTGGCACAACGACTTCTACTATTACCGTTCCACCGGGTAAACCAAACACTGTTATTGTCGACGTTCCACCAGAAGTTTCTTTTACGCATTTTTCCTCAAGTAGTATGCATTGAGGTAATTCAAGTATTTTACAGCCACCAGAGAGTGCTTCTGCATCTTCAAGTGCTCCATCGGAGAACAACTTGTGGAATCCTACTTCTAGTTTTCATTCAATGATCGCAGGTCCAATACCAAGTTCGATTGTATCTACTTCTACTACTTCATTAACAGTTTCTGAATTAGTGCCTACAACTGTTTCAAAGGCGTCAGCCTTCTCGGGAACTTGCTCAGGATCAATAGGAAGTGAGAGTATAAGAACTTCTACGATTTATTCATTAATTTCTGAGTAGGGTATTTAACCATTTCAACAAGATTGACTTGTACAGAAACAGGATCAGTTTCACCTATCGGTAGCATTGGGAAAAAGGTGACTTGGTCACTAGTAGGACTTTGATGGCAGTTGCTAATCCAGTTACATTTCTCTTCAATCAATTTGCTTTATTATCTTTTTCTTCTACAAAAGAAATTATTCTCTCCTAAAACTTAAGTTTTATTCAGCTTACCTTTTTCTTATTTACGTTTAATTTTGGTGCGCAAGCCATGATATTTTATAATTTTGGGTTGAAAAGTTTACTATTTCAACAATATTCAATAACAATAAATATAGATCCTTAAATTGCCCTCACAATGGGTAACTAGTATATTAAGAATTCAAATAATTGTAAAGCAAAACCTTTAATAAGAGTCTGAATACCAACAAATCTTCCATAGGAAATATGAAAATATAATTCTTTGACATGTGGATAAGATAGTACTTGACGAAGATTTTTAACATGCAAAAACTCAATTGCTACTGAAGCTATCAAAGTGGATTATTTAACGGGTTTACAGTGAACTAAATAAAGAAAAGGTGAACCAAAGGACCAAGTTAAGTTGGTCAAATTCTATTATACCAATCTGGCTTAAACATGCTTATATTTGGTTGGTGTTGATGTAAAGTATTGCAAACTTTTGTGTCAATAAATTCAAGCTGCATATGATTGTCAGAGGCGGATAAATAGTTCAAGTTAAAGTTGATGGTCATGTACCTCTTTATTCGACTGCAAATTAACCTCAGAATGAATATCGACTTTTGTGGACTGTGTGAGTTGCTGGAGATCTAAAAATCGCCTATAAGGGGGCTTCGGGGGAGGACAGTTATGCTTTATAAATAAATCGATGAAGCTGGGATTCTCGTTGGTTGGGAAAATACCTCAACACTCAATTCTACTGAAGGTCATTTTGCAACAATGCTTGAGTTAGACTTGCAGGACTTGGAGCACATTTTCTACTCCTTAGGAAAGGCAAAATACAAGAAATTGATCGGTAAAAGCAAATATTATCCGAGTTCAATGTAACGGAACAAACTCTCTTTCAAAATACTTCGACATAAACTATCTTAATTCGATTCGCTGTGCATCATTGATCCTTTTCCATTGGTGCAGTTATAATAGAATAATGGTGTTGCGATTATAATATATATATAAATGGAATAGAGCACTCTTGTTAAACACCGTCGCTCACATTTTTCTGGATGTTCAAGTTGGTCTTTGTTTTCCATCACCTTCCAATTCATGTGCGGAATCTCATAATAAGATTTAAAATATCTCTAGTCACAGCCAGAAGCAAATTGCAAAAACTTCTTCTTCGTCAGTAAGCTTCTTCTATTCTTCATATTTATTTATAGAGAACTAAGGAAGTTCATTGATCTCTTTTGAATTAACCTCTCTATAATTGGAGATGCTTTAGCATGTTACAGCTTCGTTTACTTGAATATGTGCCGCCATATGAAGATAAATTGAAACTTAACGAATATTGTGATGGAAGGTTTTGTTTCAAGATCTGGACGCCACTGAAAGAGTAGGTATTTTGTAGCACTCACGAAAGGTGAAGGCGAGAAAGCTGTTGATAAAAAGAAATGATCTCAGTTTTGCCGTTTAAACTATCAGTTGAGGATATCTTGAAACTATCCTAATATATTTAATTGTGGGAAATTAGAACGCACGTTGAATTCACACCTCTATTCTAGATCCAAAGCTGATATTGGATACAGGTTTCGAATGTACTTCAAGAATATCGATTCTGGTGAACATTCAAGAAGCTTTGATCTTTATTTGTTAGCTTGAGTATCGCTCTAGTCCTAGAATGAAATAATTCTGTTTTTGGCACTTCTTTCAGTTGAGTTCCGCAAAAACTACGAGCATCTCGACTGCTTCGGTTTAAAGTACGCCGTTAATTGCTTCTAGATGTCTCAACGTCAGGTTCTATCGAACTAACATATGTGGCCCTTACGACTTGAATTAAAATAATTTCATTCTCAGTGTCAACTCTAGGTAAGATGGAGGTAGCTTTGTTTGAAATGCTCAATACATACTCTTCTTCTCGAAAGCGGCATGGCCAAAATTATTCCTGAGATAGATCGAACAAGGAGTAGCAGCTGCCTAGGGATATCCGAATTATGGTCACATAATCAAGTAAATGTTGGCAGCTATTCAATTTTTCAAAAAAATAAGTTGAAATTCTTGCATCAATATGTGCAATAAGTACAATTTATGCATTCTTGAGTACATAAAACAATACTGAAGAAAACGGTGCTCGAATTCAATTGTCAATGGGAAGAAATAATTTATTTTTTAGCTTTTTAAGCATCAGTAAGCCTCGTCAGAGAGGTGCATGATGCGCCAATTCTAGTGCCTTTCTTTGAATTTAGAAAAGGGTATCTTTTTGCGACTGGTTGCATGGACAAATACCGCAAAAACTTGCATTGTGTACAGCAAAAGGATATCCCAGCATATACTTCATTTTATCGAGTTAAAAACTTTTACTAAAGAATTTTTTTGAAAAGGTTGCTCATTGTGATTTATATGGTACTACAGTATTCTTACTTTGATGTTGGTTTGTATGTTCTTGGAGTAGTAATTCGAAAAATAGGTAAGTAAGCAGAAACGAAAATTTACAGTAAGATGCAGAAATTGTAACCATGCCCACTTATTCTCATGCCTCCCATGAAATGTAGTTTCGCTGGTTCCATTTCATGAAAACTAAAGATTCTTAAGTTCGTGTTTCTTGTTACCCACCTTCAATGCATCAGGCAATGCAGATGCAGATCACATCCCGTTATTGTCTTTCTTGGTCTCTAGATTTTATATCACTCGCGCACTTTACGAAAACATTACTAAGAAAATTCTACTTCTTTGGAATTCTTTTACAGTTAAGTGGCATTGGAGAGTACAAATTACCCTGATCAAAAATTTTCAGGGAAATTTGAACCTAATTCAATTGCAGTCAGAGCCTACACATAACTCTTAATGAAGTGATGCGGAAAAGTTGGAGCAGAAAATTTTGTGGGACGTTACAAGAGTAAGTTGACCACCTTAAGCTTGTACGTAGAAGTGGCACACAAGATAACTAGAATTCAGGAATATTGAGCAAATGAAACTTTTGGATGCACTCAAAAAATTTCTTTCAAAAAGAAATTACTCCCGATGCTCCTCGCAGTGGGAAAGATGCTATTGAATGCGCGATAATATTCAGTTTACATGCATCATTATGCATGAGAGATACACAAGTAAAGAGAAACCACGCATGTTGCCGCACTTCGGTATTCTAAGTATAGTAAGATCGACAGTATTTATTTAACATGAATAATGCAGCTAACTATGTAGTCTTTTAAGCAAAGTGAGTGAATTCTCTTCTATTTTCTACAAATTTTTTATCATAATAGTTTTCTGTATACCGAAGATTAATAAGAAGGGCGCATCAACTAGTATTTTGAACCAGGTAAGAAAATGCTGCAAGCAAATATTCAGAAGAACTCAATTCTCGGACTTAAAGAACAAATTAGTTGACCTTAGAAAGGATATTTCTCTCCCAGCCTTTCTTAATCTGCATCATGCACTACTTATGGACGCAAAATGTTTATGTGCATAAAGTAGCTAAATGCTAGAAAATAATGACCACAACCACTACTTCGTTCTAATGAATGATGGGTACCACTTTAGGACACTTGCCAAGATTTCAGTATTTGAGTGTTTTCTACTTTAAATAGGCGTGTTGGAAATTTCTTCTATTTTCTCTTGCATAGAATATACAATTAATCAAAGGAATGGAGTTTTAAACCCAAGTCAGTATTTTAGTGACAAATATAAAAGAAAATACCATATTTTGAACATTTTCCGGATCTTTATATTACGGTAAAAGCAGTATGATTAAACACAAGGTTGACCTTTACGGAAGGATAATTTCTACCTTACAACCCTTCTTGAAGCTCTTTCGTGCAATACGTTGTACGTCACCTTGAATAGTATAGTTTTCTGTTCTGAAAAGGTGTACTTAGATACCTACGCGTTTCTTTGTTAACCTGCGAAAGCTCTGTTTATTGAAATTTGACAATTAAAAACCTTCCGGGGTCGGCTCATTTCATACATATTCCAAAGCCAAAACAAATTCTTCCAGTTCAACTCACTAACTCAGAAACATATACGTCAAAAGTTTATGACAAGAGAGTACAATAAGTTAAAAAAGGACTTATGACTTGCTGGAGTCAGCAATATGAGAAGGTAATACACAAGCGCATAATACTGGCTCACATAACCAGAAAAATAGCCGCATAGGAGAATAAATTAGATATATTCCGCCATGCAGATTTTTGAAACTCCATGTTCTTCTTGAAATCCGTCTTAAGATTATTGTTCCCACAAGGACAACTAAAAGGTAGCTTTTTTTTTTCAATGCATAAGCTTGACAATTTTGTGCATATATGCACCTTGTTTTGTGAAACTCTTTATGCAATAGATTCGCATTGCATATGCGTAATTCTTTGCTTCAACAGCATCCTAATGTAAATATGCCCTTAATAACAAAATATTGTTTATATGGTAGTTTCTCCTATAAATAACATGGAAATCTCCCCCTTCTTCTTCCAAGTCTCTCCTGCCTTATAATATTTTAGCAAATAATTGTCTAACAATGAAACTTCGGATACTTTGCTACATTTTGGCTATTTTAGGTATTGCAGCAGGTCTTGATCTGGCAGATTCATGTCCCTATGGTTCAAATCGTAAAGCGGGCTTTAGCGCAACATTTTATGAATATCCATACGAGAATCATGTTCTTGAATGGGAGACCACATTTATGACTGGTGGGTACAGAAAATCGCAGGAAGTGACTGCAACTGCAAGCTATGTAACAGATATTAACTTCGACTATGAAACTTCTGAATATCCAGCAAGTGGAGATGTTTATGTGGATCTTTATGGGACATCAGTCAATATTCAGAACTTCCTTGTGCAACTCCAAGGTTACTTTTACGCTGAAACTGAAGGAAGTTACACTTTTACAAGTACCCAAGTGGACGACACAGTATTCATTAAATTGGGTTCCAGTCAAGCATTTGCTTGTTGTAATCCTACTGACTACGTTGACACTACAGATTACTTTATGGCAGGAAATGTTAGTACGTCAGTATCTCAGACTGTAAACCTTACTCCAGGTTACTATCCTATTATTGTAACTTATGTCAACGTCCAAATCATAGCACGCCTTCAATTATCTGTTACATTACCAAGTGGTAAAACTATTACGGAGTTTAGTAACAATGTCTTCAATTATGATTGTGACGCTAACGTTACTTCTACTTGGACAGGCAGTGGTACTTCAACTACTACATTACCTGCTACTCTGGGTGGTGTTACGACGGTTGAGGTTTTAGTTCCAACACCAACGGATACCACAACATCCACCTGGACAGGCTCAGATACTCAGACCACTACTATCGTTGCATCTCTGGGTGGAACTGATAACATTGTCGTCGAAGTGCCAACCCCAACTGACACGACTACGTCTACCTGGACAGGCTTAGACACTCAGACCACTACAATTATTGCTTCCCTGGGTGGAACTGATACCATTGTTGTCGAAGTCCCAACTCCAACCGATACTACCACATCTACCTGGACAGGCTCAGACACTCAGACCACTACTATCGTTGCTTCCCTGGGCGGAACTGATACCATTGTCGTCGAAGTTCCAACTCCAACTGATTCTACTACGTCTACCTGGACAGGCTCAGATACTCAGACCACTACTATCGTTGCATCCCTGGGTGGAACTGATACTATTGTTGTCGAAGTTCCAACTCCTACTGAGACTACTACGTCTACCTGGACAGGCTCAGACACTCAGACCACCACAATTATTGCTTCCCTGGGTGGAACTGATACTGTTATCGTCGAAGTGCCAACTCCTACTGATACTACTACGTCTACTTGGACAGGCTCAGATACTCAGACCACCACCATTACGGGAGGCCCCGGCGGAAATGATACCATTGTCGTTGAAGTTCCAACTCCAAAGGTTACTACCACATCTACCTGGACAGGCTCAGACACTCAGACCACTACTATTATTGCTTCCCTGGGTGGAACTGATACCATTGTCGTTGAAGTTCCAACTCCAACTGATACTACTACGTCTACTTGGAGTGGATCTGAAACTCAGACCACCACCATTACGGGAGGCCCCGGCGGAAATGATACCATTGTCGTCGAAGTTCCAACTCCAAAGGTTACTACCACATCTACCTGGACAGGCTCAGACACACAAACCACAACTATTATTGCTTCCCTGGGTGGAACTGACACTATTGTCGTCGAAGTTCCAACTCCAACTGATA
>JAJMKG010000055.1:13670-49462 GCA_030563865.1 Dujonia oleophila | reverse complement strand
CAGTTCCAGTACCACCTACACTTGCTATGAATGTAGTAGTTTTAGTATCAGTACCTATCCAAGTGGTGGTCACAGTCGTAGTTGGAGTAGGAACTTCTACAATCACGGTACCAGTTCCACCTACACTTGCTATGAATGTAGTAGTTTTACTATCAGTACCCGTCCAAGTAGACGTGAAAGTGGTGGTAGGAGTAGGAACCTCAACAATCACAGTTCCAGTTCCACCTAGGCCTGCTATGAATGTAGTAGTTTTAGTATTAGTACCCGTCCATGTAGACGTAAAAGTGGTAGTCGGAGTGGGAACTTCAACAAGCACAGATGCCGTACCACCGATAATTGCAGTCTTAGTGGTGGTTTCTGTGCCTGTTCTAGTCCAAGTGGTGGTCACAGTCGTGGTCGGAGTAGGAACCTCCACAATCACGGTACCAGTTCCACCTACACTTGCTATGAATGTAGTAATTTTACTATCAGTACCCGTCCAAGTAGACGTGAAAGTGGTGGTAGGAGTAGGAACTTCTACAATCACGGTTCCTGTTCCACCTACACTTGCTATTTCGGTAATAGTTTCAGTATCAGTACCTGTCCATGTAGATGTAAAAGTGGTGGTAGGAGTAGGAACTTCAACTATGACCGATGCCGTACCACCGATAATCGCAGTCTTAGTAGTGGTTTCTGTTCCTGTTCTAGTCCAAGTGGTGGTCACAGTCGTGGTCGGAGTAGGCACTTCTACAATCACGGTTCCAGTACCACCTACACTTGCTATGAATGTAGTAGTTCGAGTATTAGTACCCGTCCAAGTAGACGTAAAAGTGGTAGTCGGAGTAGGAACCTCAACAATCACAGTTCCTGTACCACCTACACTTGCTATTTCGATAGTAGTTTTAGTATCAGTACCCGTCCATGTAGACGTGAAAGTGGTGGTAGGAGTAGGAACTTCAACTATGACCGATGCTGTACCACCGATAATTGCAGTCTTGGTAGTGGTTTCTGTTCCTGTTCCAGTCCAAGTGGTGGTCATAGTCGTAGTTGGAATTGGTACTTCGATGATGATGGAATACGTGCCTCCAAGTGAGGGCGTAACTGTGTTGAATGCAGTTGTAGATCCAGACCATGTCGAGGTAGTTGTGGAAGTGGGAGTTGGGACCTCTATAATCAAGAAGTCAGTTCCTCCTATGCTTGCTTTAGAGGAGATGGTTTTGGTATACGTTCCGGTCCAAGTGATGGAAGATGTTACTGTCGGAGTAGGAACTTCAACAAAAACTTTGTGGGTCCCTCCTATTGAAGTCAATTGATCTATTAGTGATGTACTATATGTACCCGTCCAAGTAGTTGTTATTGTAGTAGTCGGTGTTGGAACTTCTATTATTATGGTTTGCTCCCCCCCTACGGTAGCTGTTCCAGAAATGCTAGACGTAAAACTTTCACCCCATGTTGAAGTTAGGAAAGTTTGGGGAGTTGGAACCTCGACAATTACACTACCTGTTCCTCCTTTCGAAGGTGTCAAAGTTAAGATATTTTTTGTTGGTTTGTTCCATGTTGAAGTGATTGTTGTGAAAGGAGTTGGAACCAATATAGCTACTGTAGCTGTACCCCCTTGAGTTGCAGTGTAAGTCGTAGTTAATTTGCTTGTTCCAGTCCATGTTGATGTTATGGTTTTCACTGGAGTTGGAATTTGCACTACAACCGTATTTGTGGCACCCTTGGATCCTACTATTGTAGTAGTTTCCGTAACTGTCCCAGTCCAAGTGGAAGACACCGTAGTTGTAGGAGTCGGTACTCTCACAATCACAATATCGGTTCCCCCCTGAGTTGCTAGATTTGTTGTCGTTGATGTCACATTCTCTGACCAAGTTGAAGTTACTGTTGACTGAAAATTTGAAGGCACAAGCACAACAACTGTATCTGTTCCACTCGGTTTATCATATCCAGTGTTCGTGGTAGTATAATTATTGTCCCAAGTAAGGGTGAGTCTTGTTTGAGCATTTGTCGGAATGGCTATATAAACCACATCTGTTTGACCTGCTGATGCTCTCAGAGTCCAGGTTGTTAGAGAGCCTGACCAAGTAGTTACAATAGTATGTAATTGATTTGGTGATGAACTCGTTTGTGGTGAGGTACAACTTGTTAGCCACCACCACCAGCATATGTTAAAGAGCATTGTGCAATTTTTCAGAATGAATTCTGTAGAGTAGATCACCCCAAACAGTATTTCTGAAGAGCCCGAGTTTTATAAATAGCCTAGTGGGAAAGCACTGAAGGAACCTGAACTTACAATGGGCGGCCTACTACATTTCCAAATTAAGCTTAAGAAAGGCTACATAAAAGTTTTTCATCAAGATTTCTTGAGCCTTCCTATGCTACTCCAATAAGCGTTAAAAATGTTTCCAACTCCAAGGTAGGTGAATTGGGCGTTTTCTTCCTGAACATTCCTGAGAATAGAGTCGACTAATTCAAAAATGAGGATGAAAAATATCTTTAAGGGCGAACTTTTTCAAAAACTTCTTTAACAAATGGATCAAAGAGAGACAAATCGAACCACATTCAATGTAGCAATAAAACATTAGGCGGTCAACATCAGTTAAAGTGAAATAGATCATCTTCTAGATCTTTGCATGCGAATAGATTGCTGTTGTATTAGTAAGAAAATAAGCTAAGAAGCATTGCTGCTCGGGACTGGAAACGTCATCAAGCAACTTTGTCTCCCTTTGTCCACTTTTTTTTTCCTTGTTGCCCTTAACAAGATTTACTCAGTCTTCTTCTCAACATCGAATATTCATAAGCACTCGTAAAAACTGTTTTGGGGTAAGTTAATGCCATGGTGTTTATGCAACCGCTCATAAACGCCGCTCCCCTATTCTACAGGGTGTTTTGTACGAAATTGCCACTTATAAATTGGGGGGAATGTACAGTGGTTAAACTAAACTGACTGTAATAGGTCCACTCTCCAAATGCACAGTGTTGTATTTGACAAGGGAAAAAATGGAACATCAATGTTCGAACATTTTTGGCAACTATCATCACGTAGGGGTCATACAAAGCTGTTATTTTTTTTTTTAAAAAAAATCCTGATCCCCATAAAGTACTACCCAGGTTCTGAAGTGAAGTTGAAGATTAAAATCCTGAAGGAGTAGCTCTTTTCAATTCAACCCAAAGGTTCTTCCAAGAAATTTATGCATTTATTTCAGATTTTGGAAGAGAACCTCATGTTAGAATACATGAAACATATCATTGATACAGGTTATGATAGAATTCTAAAGTGCAACACACTATTTTCACTGTGGTGAAAGTAATCTTCACACAAGAATACAGAAAAGGTTTATCTGTTTCTCTTCTCTTTCAAAAAAAAAAAAAAAAAAAAAAAAAAAAAGAAAAGAAACCAAATGTGTCAAGATGTCAAACTCGTAAACTTTCTTCTGTACATATTGTTCAACTTCTCAGTTTCCCCAATTCCACTTTTTACATATCATTTTTTTTTTTTCAAACCTCAATTATTTCTAACTCAGGCTGTCTATAACTGCATATATATACAGCTACTGGCAATCTTAATTAAAACTATACACTTCACGAAGTACCTCTAAAGGTCTGCGGATGGTGATATGTGGTGTTGACAATTTTCTCTTCGGATCGACTCGGATAAAACTCCCGGAGTTATTATTTGCAGATTTTCGGCTTTGATAGGTAAAATCCGGGCATACTATTTAAAGGACCAATTGTGGCAGAAGAGCA
Source organism: Dujonia oleophila (assembly GCA_030563865.1). NCBI lineage: Eukaryota > Fungi > Ascomycota > Pichiomycetes > Serinales > Debaryomycetaceae > Dujonia > Dujonia oleophila. The sequence continues at coordinate 45,736 of JAJMKG010000055.1, read as the reverse complement.
CTTTTGATGAAGGAGATAATGCGGAAGTGTACATATCTTATCCCCAATCTCCATTGACTGCTATAGCCGCATGATAAGTTTATAAATACCGTAAAACTGCACTAAATTTATTTATCTATCAAGGCATACTTAACTAACAAGTTGAAATATAAAACAAAAATATGACTTTAGAAACTTTGGACACCAAACTTTTCACCAAGGCAAGAATTGGTCCATTTCCTGTGAATTCAAGAATTACAATGAGCCCCTTGAGTAGATTGAGAGCAACTACTGACCATTTGCCATCTCAGTTGAATCTAGCTTACTATGATGAAAGGTCCAAGACTCCTGGTTCTTTTCTTGTGACTGAGTCAACTGCTATCACAGACAAGTTTGGTTCGATCGCCAACATGCCCGGGATATGGAGCGAAGAGCAAAGCCAGTGCTGGTCGAAGGTTGTCGAAAAAGTTCATTCTAATGGATCCTTTATCTTTTTACAACTCGGTGCTCATTTGAAGACTCAACCATTATCTTTCGTTACAGTGAAGAATTGGAACCCACCAGATGTGATTGAGCAATATGAAGAAATATATTTAAACGCTGTGTTGAATGGTCTCAACGAAGCAAAATTTGACGGTATCGAAATTTCACCTTACCAATACTGCGCCTTTCTACTTAAGAGGAAGGTTGATAATGGCGACAGACTTAAACTCATCACTCGGTTTTGCCACTTTTTAAACGACAAGGTTGCATCTTCCATTGGGGTAGATAATATGAACAGAATTGGGTTGAAAATATCCATACTTTCAAGAGAGGAACAAATATTTTTGGTTAACAAGTTGAATGAGCTTGGGTTGCTGCATTTGGCTTATCTATCAATTACTGAACCAAGGTTATTTTATTCAAATGCTTCTAGTGAAGCTTCGTTATTATCTAATGACTGGGTTTCAGGTGTTTGGAATGGTCCAGTTATCCACATGGGTGGTCTTCTTGATGATATCCCCAACTTGAATGCTATACTTCAAGCATCTGACAATGCATTTATAGGAGTTGGAAGATATTACTCTTCGAACCCTAATTTGATAAACATGCTCAAGAATGGAGAAGAATTGAAGTTTTACAATCGTCCTACCTTTTACACAAACACATCCGTAGGGTATCTCCACTGGCTTGAGGACGAGCAGTCAGATTGTCACTTTATCCATGAGGAACCAGTGAGTATTTTAAACAAGGGTTTAGTATAGATTATTTATTAGTGTATAAAGGTATTGAAGAACACAAGATACTTAACGTTACAGTAAACGTATGCAATTTAAACTGGAGATTGAGAAACATGTATTAGATTGAGATAAGACTTTTTTTGTAAACTATTTTAATTGGTTTAAAGGGGAACGATATTTTTAGTTGAATCATCGTAATTGACCTTTGCCAAGGACACGGAAGGGTTTTCAACATCATAAACAAGATATGCGTGTCTTAAGAAATCATCACCAAGAATTTCATTTCCAGGAGATGCAGATGTTACTCTGAAAACACATACGAGCCCAGCGTTCACGATAAATTCAGAAATTGGAATATCGATGGATATACCTTCAAAATCAAATGAAAGTGAACCTGAGGTGCTACAATCTACAACTGGGAAATTGAGAATAGTATTACTGGTATCACCTCCAAGAGCACTGACAATTCCTGAGAAGGCATCGCTTGAAAGGCTTGAAATAGTGCTTCCAGTATCGAAGGTGTAAGCAGTTGAGACGTCAACGGTTTGACCTCCAAAGCTAAGTGAGTTCAAAGTTGCCCCGAGTCTACGTGGATCTCCCGCATGAGGCAAAGTAACCAATGGGCCATCAATCTTCGACAAGTCCTTCCCTCCAAAAAGGATACTGCCAGAACTGCTACTGACAGAGTCTAAATAAATTGAGTAAGCAGCCCTGTTGATGTATCCGGCATTCTTTAAAGCAATTGGGAAATTAGGATACTCTGGGGCTGAACCGCCTTGAACAAGACTGGATTCTAAGGTTGGTGGACCAATTCCAAAAATACCACTATTACCGACACTCGAGGAGTCAACTTTAGCAAATTGGAAATTATTAAGTTTGGCAACACCGTTATCTAAGGACACAGTGTCAGTGACAAATTCACCTGTGGAGCTAGATTGATCAACATATTTGATGCTAAATGGAATCCCAAGATCATTTTCACTGGAGGAGCTGCTGGGGTTGTAGGTTCCGTACTGTTGGAGAGTACTTGATGTACTAGAAGTTGGAACCCATAAATCTGACGATCCAGTGTCAATATCAACTCCAATTCTTTGACTGTCTGAACCAAAGTTAAGATAGGTAAGGTAGAACTGCGTTTCATATACTAAGGCGTTGCCTTCAGGCTCACCACGCTTAACTAAGGTTCCATTTTGGAGTACATGAACTTCAAAATCAAGACCAATTACACCCGGAGCCCTCTTAGTAACACCATCAATTGGAGCAGAATTAACAGCAGAAGAGAAGAGCAAAAATGCAATCGAAGCTAAAACCTTCTTAGAAATTGAAACCATCTTGGATAATTGGATCGAATGATGATTCTGATAGATTTTCAAAGTTGAAGTGTCTCTTTGGTACAGAATATCATCCCTTTTTATAGTGTATGGTAGCATACTGTTGTGTTATCCAGGAGGGAGGAATTTCAAAACCTTCATTTCTTCATTATGCCTGAAATACCAAAGTCCCACCTATAGTTGAAATTCTCTACTGGTGTCTATCATGTAGGTTTCTCTGTATGTACAAATTTTAGGTTAATCATCAAGAAACAAAGACGAAGCAGCCCATTTTTCTTCGATTTATTTTTTTTCTTCGTTTATTTTCATTTACCTCTGTTATATCTTGATGAGCATTCAACTATAATTTCTTCAACAGCACTAACGAAGAATGTAGTGGAATAATATAGAGCTTTCCACGTTATCATATCTGAGAGTGTCGTATAATCAAGAATTTAAAGTTTACGAGTGGCTCTGCATGAAATATGCAACCTTGTTGGATATGCATCCGCACGAAATAGGCTATCGAGAACAAATCTTGAAGAGCTTTGATTAATGGCGACATGAAATTCCATCGGGGTTTGCGAATTTTGCGTTCGAGATATACGAAGCACGAGTCATCCCATGCATCGATGCTTCTTTTCCTCGAGCTTTGTGGCCTCAATTGACTTCAACAATAAAGTGTGCCAATCAATCCACATTGTTTTAGTGATGTTTCTTTCCTTATATATTTAAGCTGGACAAAGCACAACTTCGACATTATGGCTATTGGTGCAAATGAAAAGAAAAAAATAAGAGAGATTTAAAAAATAATATGAAATAATATAAAATAATTTAAAATGAAAAAAGGGAAGAAACTAGATCATCCTATTTGTTTTAAGGTTTGCTGATTGATATTGCGCTTGAAATTTGATGATGAAATACGCAGTGTTTTAGAATTCTATTCTCCCTAATTTTAGGTCAAAGAAGAAGCAGAATAGCCAGTTTTCATTAAGAACGATATGAATTCTAGCTTAAGCTGGCACTTTAACTTTTTAGACGGGCCCCGTTAGTCCTTGTAGACATTCATACAATAATTTTTATGATTAATCCGGTTAGTAAGCTCATTCTGTGAAGCACGCACAAAAAGTTAAATGCTCCTAGTGCCTTAAGGTTGCGAGAGACTGGGTATCTAAATTCTCCAACTGACACTAATGCATCCCACTCCAAGATTCTCGCATCATCTAAGACGGAGCCACCGTCTTAAGTCCTTGAATTGTGCTCCTATACCACTTTTTGTAACGGTGCTTAGAAATCATTGCTAGGAAGGATTTACGGGAGATAACTTGAGAACCGGAGATAACGCTCATAAGTTTCCATTGAAAGACGATACGGGCAATATAAATGTCAACGTATACGCACAGTTTATGGGTCCAGTTATGGAAAGAGCAAAGAGAAAATAAGTAAATAACTATGGTTCAATTAAATGGAAAGGTTGCATTTGTAACGGGTGCGTCATCAGGTATCGGATATGCCGCTAGTGTTGAATTAGCAAAAAGAGGCTACAAGGTTTATGCAGGTGCCCGTCGTGTTGATGCTATGGAGCCGTTAAAGGAGTATGGGGTTATCCCGATCAGCTTTGATGTATCCTCTATTGACAGTATTATTAAGGCTCGTGACTTAATTGAACTGGAAAATGATCATTTAGACATCTTATTTAATAATGCAGGTGTTCCCAGTGCTGCACCTGCTATTGAGATTGCTGACGAGGATTTCATCTGGTGCTACGAAGTGAATTTATACGGACCAATTCGTGTTACAAGAGAATTCCGTAATCTTATTATTAAGGGCAAGGGTATTTTGGCTTATACCTCATCTACTGCTCAACTCTTGCCGTTCCCATTCGGAGGCATTTATTCCTCGTCAAAGGCTGCATTATCTGCCTATATTAGTACTCTAGCTTTAGAAGTTAAGCCATTTGGAGTTACGGTTTTGGACTTTGTAGCGGGTGCAATTAAAACCGAAATAGGGCTGGTTAAAATGCCAGAACTTGCTCCAGACTCGTTGTATATTGTCAACGGTAGGAATCTTATTAAAGAGAGTAGAGATACCTTCCATGATAAGCCGCTCATGGACGTTAAAGTATACGCTTCCAAAGCTGTTGATGACATTGAAAGTGCTCTTAAAGGATCCTACTTTTCGAATACTAATTACTATAGACTGTTTAGAGGTTCGATGGCAACTGCTGTACATTTAACTACTATGTTATTACCTAGAAGTTTTGTGGAATACATTATAGAAAGTTCTCTCAACTTGAGAGATGGATTCGGATTAATTAAGAAGAAGCATAGCTCGAAAAGTAGATAAGAGGGACATATCTAGTTAGTATGTGAAAATTGTTATATGTATGCCAATCAAATTTTAATTCGCCAAACACACTAATTAGGGGACACGTTGTCTTCCTCTATCTTCACAAACAGCTTGTAAATGAAATAATATCTGTTTCAATTCTATGTCCAATGTTAGCAGGGATAACCCGATAAACCAAGCCCTACTCTCTTTCAATTTTTTTTGACGTTGGTGCAACAGAATCAGTTGGGGATATAACGGAGATACCATGCACCCAGCCGCACCCTCGCTGTCTGGAAGCTTCCAGGCAGATACTCGATGTGGTTAAAGGTTGCTATAAAGCTTAAAGGCATATCATTTATTACTTTAATCAATTCCATAGAAGAAGCAAGACTAACTTAACCATCTTCTGCACAATGGTCATGGTCAAATCTAACGGGAAAGTTGCCTTCGTTACGGGTGCATCATCAGGTATTGGGTATACTATAAGTGTCGAATTAGCAAAACGAGGCTACAAGGTTTATGCAGGTGCTCGTCGTGTTGATGCGATGGAGCCGTTAAAGGAGTATGGAATTATCCCAATTAGCATTGATGTGTCCTCTACTGAAAGTATAGTTAAGGCTCGTGACTTAATTGAACTGGAAAATGATCACTTAGATATTTTGTTAAATAATGCGGGTGTTGTATCTGTCGTTGCTGCAATTGAGGTTGCAGATGAAGATTTGAAGAAGTGCTACGAAGTAAACTTGTACGGACCCATTCGTGTCACTAGAGAATTCCGCAATCTTATTATCAAAGGCAAGGGTCTTTTGGCTTATACCTCATCAACTGCGAAATATTTACCTTACCCATTTGGAGCTATTTATTCATCTTCAAAGGCTGGATTATCTGCCTACATAAGCACCTTAGCCGTTGAAGTAAAACCTTTTGGGGTGAAGACTTTGGACTTCGTCAGCGGAGCAGTTAAAACTGACATTCAACTGTCTGATTTCCCTGAGCTTAGGAGCGATTCTATATACAGAATTAATGGGAAAGACATTGTACTGGAAAGTATGAAAAATTTTGATACTAGTAAAATTATGGAAGCTAGCGTATATGCTAGGAAAGCAGTCAATGACATTGAATATGCTCTCAATGGTGGATCTTTCTTTGCCAACACCAACTACTTTACACTGTTCAGAGGAGCAATGGCATCCATTAGTTGGTACCTTGCTACATTTTTACCTAGGAATATGTTAGAGGGATTACTTATTCAATCCTTTAAATTGAAAGGTGACTTCAATGTCCTAAAGAAGAAACATGCAAAAAAGTGAACAAATAATTACTAGACGAATGAAATATTTTAGTCATATAAGAATGCAGTAACTCTTGGAATCTTAAGTATGCTCGCTGAAAAGCTACGTTGGAATACGCTAGCTATTTAGTGATGATTTCAGTGGCATGGCAACTTATCTTTTTTATCCACTATGTTTACATTGCCTGCTTAAATTAAACTAACAATCTGAAATTCAAATAAGGAATATTAGTAGAGCTATTATGTCAAATGAATTCACCATTATTGTATCTATTTACCTGAATCTGCCTTAATTTTGGATTTCGAATTGACTCCTCAACCCTTGTTCTCTCTCTATAATCCAACTCATGCAAGAAATCCTGAATTGTCAACGAGTCGTTAATATTCGCCCTAATTCTTTCACTTTCTTCAAACCTGTTGTACTTATTTTTCAAGATCGACTTATTAGTTCCATTGTCGCTAAAAATGGACTTACTGTCTTTCACTTTACTAATGTTCCTTAAACTGGCCTTGGTTGGCTCGAACTTGTCGTACATTAACATCTTTGCCTCTGAATCGAAATTCGCTCTTGCCAAACTTTCCTCTTCCTCCCACAATTTGACTTTTAACTCATAGTTTTTCCCCAAAGGGCTTAAATATTGCACTACATTCCTGTAAATGGTGCCAAAGCCCCGATTGTGCGGTGGGGAAATACTTTGCTCTTGACTTAAGATTGTCTGTAATTTAAGCGCCTCACATGGATCGTCGTGCAAAGTAGAGATATTATTTTGAGGTGGGCTTGCACTTGCATGCCAAAAAATGTTTTTCGAGGGCCTTTGCGTCGGACCAACTGTAACTTCAATAAATGGTGAGAGTTCAACAAAGGCTGGTTCAATCTCCAGGTTCGGGCCAATATCTAAGGTCGTATCAATACTTGAAATGTTTGATATCGTCAGTAAAAAATTATCAGCACTTATTCGAATGTAACCTTCAGTCTGTGGACTTAAACTAAATTGTTGGTATATGTCTAGCTGGGAAATAGCAACAGCTGCATTAAACTTGTTTAGTGCATTGTCATTTTCTGTTGTTTTAGATTGTTCCGCTTCCCTTTTCCAGAGCCATGAATTGATGTTATGGTAGCAAGTAATATTTCTCATGGCCAAATTGCCATAAAGTCTTCTGTGTAGGACAGTGCCATGTTTAAACTTCTTTTCATTTTTAGTGGTCAATCTTCATTGACACATACTTGATTGTCTGTGTTTTTGTGTTTAAGCTGTTCTATTGTTAAGCGTTAAGTAAAAGAAACGAAGTACCACGGAAATTGTGGTGTAAAAAAACCTAAACTTATCCACTTATCTTCCAACGAAAAGAACCAATTAGGAAAATATTTCCCTGCGCAATTTCATGCTTTATCTTTATACAGGCGATTAGCTCTTGAGCCTCGTATGCAAGCAGTTCAAATTGATATTCTTATACTCAGTGAGTTAGGGATAGACCACTTTACTATAGCAATAGAATTTTTTAAAATAAAAAGTTATATATATTCTCCGGGGCCAAGGTATTTCTTGGAGTTCCTTGGTGTCAACAGCCAAGAGATGTTGACTAAACTTTGACAGGGAGGAGACCAAAATTCCAAAATCTTGGAAGCTCCCTGCATATACATTGTTATGCATGAGAAATATTTGGTATCTAACCTGGAGACACTGGTGTAACATGGGATGTTAGAAACCTCCCGCTTTCAAACATACTGATAACGAAAATGCTCAAGTATTTTTAAATCATTTCATTTCTTGGACGGCGTTCTTCTCCATGATCATAAGGTTTCGCTTAGCAGTGAATAATTAATAGAAATTTTTTGATGAAGCACACCACTTAGGTATTTCACGAAAAAATACTGTTATCGTCCGGAAGTATAGAAGCGGAAAAAATACAAAAAATACTTCTCTACCTAAACTCAAGGCCACGAGGCAGCAACTGACATAAGGAGACAGGAAAAAGAAGAAGAGAGGATGGTCCACTGCAATTCTGAATCAGTGTGGTTCGAGCCGCTGCAGTCTTTCACCAGTGAGTGTCACTTTTCTCACAAGAAGGAAGATAATGTTCCAAGTATATTAACCAGATAATGGACACTCAAGATGTATTCACTTTCACAAATTGCTGTCTGGCTCTCTGTTTCTCCGTTCAACGCAGTTTGGTGTGGCTAATCCTTCTTATCAGTGAAAGTTTTATGATAAGGTTGCGCCATGATGCAAGATTAAAAAATAATTTCGGGGGTGCATATTGTCGGTACATGCATTCACTTGGATCCAGAGAATGTCATGATTTAAAGATAAGATATAAAAGTTTTCTCCACGGAACTATATATAGCAGACAGCTTTCGAAATTATTTCTTGGATCGTTTTGAGTTTAAGATCTCCAAGAAAAAATTTTCTGGGTTCCCGGCTTCTATACAGATAAAGACTGAAAATGCCCAGCAAAGAACTAAATTATATAGCCTCGAAGCAAGCGGCTGAAACCTCTTCTAACGAGAAGGACGGTGGTGTCACTATCGAAGTGTTACCCTTCGATGACGATAAGCCTGAGTTGAAAGGTTTTGCAAAATTTGTAGATTCCTTCAAACGTTATGAGGCTGCAGATTTGAACATTGACCCAAATTTGAGTGACATTGAGAAGACTGCAATTATTACTGCAAATTCTCCTTTGTCCCGGACGTTGAAGAACAGACACTTGCAAATGATCGCTATTGGCGGTGCCATCGGTACTGGTTTATTCGTTGGTTCTGGTAAGAGATTACACACTGGTGGCCCAGCAGGTGTTTTAATTGGTTATTCTTTGATTGGTACCATGATCTATGTTACTTGTCAAGCGTTAGGGGAATTGGCCGTTACTTTCCCCGTTTCTGGTGCTTTTGTTACCTATAATACTCGTTTCCTTGACCCATCTTGGGGTTTCGCAATGGCCTGGAATTACGCTATGGGTTGGTTAATCACATTACCTTTAGAATTGGTTGCCGCTTCTATGACGATTAGTTACTGGAATGATACTGAAAACCCGGCGGCATTTGTATGTATCTTTTATGTTTTAATTTGTGTTATCAATTTCTTTGGTGCCCGAGGCTACGGAGAGGCTGAATTTGTCTTTTCCATTATCAAGGTCATTGCAGTGATTGGCTTTATCTTTTTCGGTATAATTGTGGTCTGTGGCGGTGGTCCAAATCATGAGTACCTTGGAGCAAGATATTACTACAATCCAGGTGCATTCGCAAACGGATTCAAGGGAGTCTGTTCAGTCTTCGTGTCTGCAGCTTTTGCGTTTTCTGGTACTGAATTGGCAGGTTTGGCTGCTGCTGAGACTGAAAATCCTAGAAAATCTTTACCAAAGGCTACCAAGCAAGTTTTCTGGAGAATTACTCTCTTTTACATCATTTCACTTTTGTTGGTTGGTTTATTGGTTGCCTACGATGACCCTAGATTGTTGGATGGTTCATCTTCTGCTGACGCAAAAGCTTCTCCATTCGTCTTGGCCATTGTAGATGCTGGTGTTAAAGGTTTACCATCAGTTATGAACGTAGTTATCATGATTGCAGTTTGTTCTGTTGGAAACTCTTCAGTTTATGCATGTTCAAGAACTTTGGCTGCATTGGCTGCATGTAACCAAGCTCCTAAGTTATTTAATTACATTGATAAGAAGGGAAGACCAATTTTCGGTGTTATTGCAACCTGTCTTTTTGGTTCTTTATGTTTCCTTGTCGCTTCTAAAGACCAATCTCTTGTATTTGACTGGATGTCAGCCTTATCTGGTCTTTCTTCTTTATTTACTTGGGGATCTATCTGTCTCTGTCATATTAGATTCAGACATGCCTTGCTGGTTCAAGGTAGATCTGTAGATGAAGTTGCTTACACTGCTCAAACTGGTATTTATGGATCCTACTATGGATTCGTCCTTATTATTTTGGTCTTTATGGCTCAATTCTGGGTTGCCCTTTACCCTATTGGAGGAAGTCCTAATCCTACTGACTTCTTCCAATCCTATTTATCCGTACCTGTGGTGATCCTCTTCTACGTTGCTCACAAATTGTGGACTAAAAACTGGACTTGGTATGTAAAGGCCCAGGATATCGACCTCGACACAGGAAGAAGAGAGCTCGATTTGGATGTCTTGAAGCAAGAGTTGGCTGAAGAGAAGGAAATTATTGCAGGCAAACCATTATACAAAAGATTGTGGCACTTTTGGTGTTAAGAAGGGGACCTATGTTGGAGCTCTTTTTTTTGCACTAGTTGAAAACAAATGCGAATACATAGATGTATATTTAAGTAGAAATATACCGAATAGTGATATTGTTGCTATGTAGTCTTTGTTATAACAGAAAGTACGAAAACAAATGTTATATATATTCTCGAAATCCAAATAATGTTATAATGTAAACAGCCTAAGTTTGACAGTGCAAAAGATATTTTAGAGCTTAAAAGTTCCATGCAGATATTTTTTATGCATGATAAGTTTTCAACATATCAGTTTGTTGGTTGAAAAGTTTTGAAAACATTTGTGGACTCCTTCAAATGTTATGAGGTCGAAGATTTTAACATTGATCCAAATTTAGTGACATTGAGAAGACTGCAACTACTACTGTAAACTCTCCTTAGTTCCGGACGTTGAAGAACAGATATTTGCAAATGATCGCTATTGGCGGTGCATCGGTACTGGTTTATTCGTAGGTTCCGGTAAGAGATTACACACCGGCGCTCCAGTAAGTGTTTCGGTTGTTTACTTGATCTACGTTAAGTGTCAACGGTTAGGGAATTGGCGGTTAATTTCACCATCTCTGGTGCCCTTGTCATCTACAATACTCGTTTCTTGACCTATCTTGGAGTTTCGCAATGGCCTGGAAGTATGCCACGGGCTGCTAATTACATTACGCGAGGCCATGGCGCGGCTGAATTTGTCTATTCAAATGTGGAAGTCATCGTAGTCGTTGGATTCATCTTGTTTAGCGTAATTATATCTGGTGGTGATCCGAGAATACATCGGAGCAAGATACTACTACGACTCAGGTGCATCCGCAAATGGATTCAAGTGATTTTTCAGTCTTCGTATTTGCAGTTTTTGGATTTTCTGGTACTGAATTGCCAGGTTTGGCTGCTGCTGAGACTTAAGATCCTAGAAAGTCTTTATCAAATGCAACAGGCAAGTTGTCTGAAGAATTACTCTCTTTTATAACATTTCGGTCGGTTTATGGTCTCTCATGATGACCATAGATTGCTGAATGGTACTTTCTCTGTTGATAAAATTGCTTTCACTGCTCAAAATGTTCCTACTATGTAATAATCTTCAGTATTTATATGTTTATTGCTCAATTCTGGTTGCACTTTACCCTATTGGCGGAAGCCTTAATACTCCATACTTTTTCGATACCTATTTATCAGTTCTTATGGCTGCCATCTTTTACGTTGTACACGAATTATGGGCTAGAAATTGGACTTGCTACGTTAGGGCCCAGGATATTGGCATCGACACAGTCAGAAGAGAACATTATTTAGATGTCTCGAAGCAAAAATTCGCTGTAGAAATGGAAATGATTGCAGCCAAAGCATTCTACAAGAGATGGTGGCATTTTTGATGTAAAGAATTGCGTCGATGATGCACATCCTTGTACATTATTTGGAAAATAAATGTGATCTAATAAATGTGTATTAAATTAGACAAATGTTCAATTATAGGGTAACATTTCCTAGAACTAGACCATTCGGAAATTGCCCACGGTCTTGTCTCCTCTGTATTTTAAACTAGGAGCCCTTGGGTGTACGGATGAGTGGGAGCTTTATCCTCTGTTATTATGTCCTTTTTTGTAGGATTTCAGTATTGAATTTCTCAAAGGTGTACGGGTGTTCTTCACACTCATATACCTTTAATACTCCTCCATTAGGTGAGCTTGAATTCATTCATGACACAATCACGAATTGAAACCTTAAAGATTGAATTAGTAGTCGGCCAATTAGCTACATGACTTCGTAAACCCTAATAGTCCTCCTGTTTCACTTGAAAAGAAAATGCATGATGCAACTCCAAGCGCTTCTTCTACTTGTCTTGTTACAGCATGTTACAAAAGCATTGAAAATTAAGCGTTCATATTCCGTTATTTACCTTATAAAACTCAATCTTTGGTGACTTCAGTCTTTTGCTTCCGCCTGCACGTATATTCCTTCAACCGGGAGAGAATTTGAGCTGGATCCGTCTGATTCTTTGAGCGCCTCCTTCTTTTGTGCCAATCTAACTGTATGAGTTAAAATTGAATTAATAGAATGACGGCCCTGCCACAATGGGAAAACAACTATGTAGGTAGCTGCAACAAGTAGCCATATTAACATTATAACTATCCATGAGGTAAAGTAGGCCCTAGTGAAGATGTATTTGGATCCATAAAAGGCACATGGTACTATGATGTAACCACCGAACAATAATACCGTCGTCAAGACCCCAGTGATGATAAATTGTCTTTTCAATAACCCAACATCCTCTTTCTTTATTTCCATCGCTTGCTTTTCGTCTTCGTCGGCATCATCTCCGGCGTGGAATGAAATCTCGAAAGTTTTGAAGTCAAAATTTGCAGGCTTGATATACGAAATGATGATATAGTAGAAAAGAGAACTGAATAAAGCAGTAAAGTTGCCGATGACGGTAGCTTCATTTGCCATTACGGTGTCTTTGTTAATAACTCCATCGTTGTAGGCATAAGTTGCGCCAATCCAGCAGGCAATTCCTGTTAATGTACCTAATGGTGCACCTATAACAAGACTTTCCTTGGACATTTTCTTCCAGAAAATTGCTAGAGTTATAGCACTAGCTTCCGGAGAAAGGATAATTCCAAGAAAGCTCAAGAGCCACCCTACAGTCACCCCAACATAATTGAACACTACCGCCAAACATGCCATAAATAATCCAAACCCAATTACTGACATATGAGCAACACCGACCAATCTCTTACCCGATGCATCAGGTTTGACATACGTTTGATATACATCGTAGGTGGATATTGATGAAAAGGCAATTAATTCAGCAGAAGTTGCAGAAGTCACACTCATAAATAACATAAGCAACCCAGCTGCCGCTCCAGATTTGCCGAAAATTGCGGCTAAGCCGTATATCACTGGCATCCCGGCTCCAACTTCGGCTGAAGTGAGAGGATCAGGATAAGTGAAAGAGGCAGGGTTATTTAACAATGCCAAGCAAGCTAACCCAGCTGAAGTTCCCAATGCCCATGGAATAACTAGCCAACAAGCACTACCAAGTACGTATCCAGAGAAAACACTTTTCGCATCCGCAGCAATTGCTCTTTGAGAATATCCAGGGTCCCCAAAGACCGAGCTAAATCCACCCAAGGTAACAGTCCAAGTCAATAACATTTGTTGCTTGTTAAAGAAACTCAAATAACTGTTTCCACCAGCACTAGGATTCACTCTATCGGCCTCGATCAAAAGATCGTACATTTTACTAGGTGAGCCGATAAGCGATGAGCTTCCGTATATAACAAAGGCAGCTACACAGATTATTCCGTAAATAATTACTGTATGGATCCAATCTGAAATAAATGTTGCCTTAAGACCACCGAAAAGTGTGTAGCAAATCACACCTAGAGGAAGGAGAAAGGATGCGGCAACAATGTGCATACCAGTCGTTTGCGAAAACCCCTGGGATCCACCTAATAGTAACAAGGAAGAAATTAAAACATTGGTAGAGATACAGTAGCAAAGGTACACCCAATGTCCAGCCTTGCCAAATCTCACTTGAATCAACTGTGCAACTGTATGACATCCAGGAGAATTTTTCTTGATTTGAATTGCTAAAAAAGCAAAAAATAAAACTTGGACAGTACCCCCAATAGCGTACAAAAATCCCCCCATCACACCTGAATTATATGCCCAAGCTCCAGAAGTCAACAAAGTTGCTGGCCATGTCCACGCGGAAACCGTTGAACTTGCAATTAAACCAGACTTGACTGAACGCGATGCAGTGGAAAATCTTTCCGAAGACTGCACTTCTCCACTGTAGACGGATAAAAGCTTTGAGATTGCCATCATCAAAAGCGCAAAAGCGGCACCGATTCCTAATGCGAACCCATAACCATATCCTTGGTCTAAAATGTATTCGTCCTTCATAATATTTGACAACTTTTAGCTTATGAAAAATTTTTGCCAAGCGAGGCATCACAGGAGATACCCCTTATTATATATGCGTTCTAATGTATAATCATGCATGTCACAGCTATGCGGCTACAGAATACTTTCCTTATTTTTTATCTTTATTTTAATGTAGGGGCTCAGATAACAGAAAGATTGCTGATCGGTAAATCGTGCTGCATTTCCGATCTCTATGTGGTCTGAATTTCCTAGTTTGATCTATGTAAATTTATTTTCGAGCTCGAAGACGGGGGACGTAGCAAATTATGCATTGCATTTGACACATTAGTGTAAAAATATGTAACATCAAACCGATAATATCTCAAGGGTTCTTGCTAATAACGTTGATAAGCTGGGTAGAAGTAAGCCGGGTTATCTTATGTTCCAGCTAGTTTCTTGCTTCCCTGGAAAAATGTAACTGTAGAACGTCTTATCTCTTAGACATTGCTTGCTTCTTAATTAGGAAAAAGGCGCTCCATTTGAAAAATTGGACCATTGTCACATTCAGATCAAGATCCGTATCCGGCTCCTCCTCTAGCACAGCACTTTTAATGGTTCCTTGATCCACTTATCGATAAATTCACCACAATTGTTAGCAGTAGCCCAACTCATCTTTCCACATATTATCCAATTGAGAAGTTTCAAACACTTTATTATGACTTGGAAGGAAATCGCTGACTCTAAAAGAAAATCAGTATACGAGCAGATTCCATTCGAATGGCGTCTAGATGTGATTCCTTCAATTGAAGAAGTGCCTAACGTATACACGTATCTCAATAATTCTTTATCCGAGGATGAAGTTCAAATCACCAATTCACCTGCCTTTGAACTTGCTGCTAAGATTAAGCTGGGGGAATTGACGTCTTTAACTGTTACAAGAGCATTCTGTCATCGAGCCGCACTCGCGCATCAGCTAACCACCTGTTGTTCAGAAATATTCTTCGACAGGGCATTTGAAAGAGCCAAACTTCTTGATAAGTATTATCAAGATAACAATAGTCAGGTAGTAGGTCCACTTCATGGTGTTCCCTTGTCGTTGAAAGATCAGGTTAATTTGGAAGGTATTGATTCAGCCATTGGATATGTTTCGCGCGTCAATAAGCCCAAGTCCAAGAGCGACGTATCCTTATTAGCCACCATATTAGAGAATGCTGGGGCCGTCTTTTTTATAAAGACAACAACCCCAATGGCAATGTTAGCGGCTAGTACCACTTCTAATATTTATGGAAGAACGCTTAATGCCTTTAACAGGAAATTGTCCTGTGGAGGATCGTCTGGGGGAGAAGGGACCGTCGTAGGAGCGCGGGCTGCGCCCTTAGGGTTTGGTACGGATATCGGTGGTAGTATTAGGATCCCATCTTCTTTCCAAGGTTTGTATGGTTTGAGGGCTTCGTCAAATCGTTTGCCTTATTTAAACGTGACCAACTCTTACGCAGATGCCCCAGTTCTCTGTTCTGTTATTGGACCCATGTGTTGGGACCTTGGTGATTTAAAATTAATCACCAAACTTATATTAGATGCAAAGCCTTGGTTGAATGACCCAAAGACTCCACCAATCCCTTGGAGAGAACAAACAGAGTTGGAATCTGCTTCGAAGTTGACATTTGGGATTATTACTGGAAATGGTTTGTCTAGATTGCACCCACCTATTGAGCGGGCACTTAGAGTGGCAAAAAAGGCTCTTGAAGCTCAGGGCCACGATGTTATTGAGTGGGAAATGCCAATAGAATATCAACATATACGTGAGCTATATCTGCAAATAAGTAGTTTAGATGATTTGAAGGAAGTTGTTGACGAATGTGCCCAATCTGGAGAGCCTATTGTGTCTGATTTGGTAAAATTTTCATCGGAAACTTCTTGTCGGTTACTGCCCGAAGGAGTCTCCCTTGTCTATGAATTATGGAGAGGAGCTAAAATTAAATACCAATATCAGCAGAAGTTCGACCAGTGCTGGCTCCTGACGGTGCAACAAACATCTACTGGTAGGCCAATTGATGGGATATTATCTCCTGTCTGGGAAGCCGCTTCGTTTCGACCCGAAGACGTAACCGTATTTGATTTTTCCTACACGATTTTGGTGAATCTTTTAGACTTGAGTTCGATTACAGTGCCGGTTACAGTTTCAGATAAAAGCATTGATGTTAAGGACCTTGATTATGTTCCAAAGTCAGAGGAGGATCGAAGAATCTGGGATTACTATGATGCTGATCTTTATGATGGTGCGCCTGCTGGAATTCAAATTATTACACCAAGATATGAAGAAGAGAGGGCAATATTTCTTGCAGAGGTCTTACGTGATTCTCTCAAGGGCTAATTCAATCTTGTCATCTAATGGTTCTTACAAGTCTATTTCGTATTAAAACATTTATGATAATATTTAATAAATATATTGTTTAATAAACCCAAATAAACACCCTTTAAAAAAAAATCGAAGACCCCCGAAACCATGAAAACATTCTGAAATGTGACGATTTCAAAGGGTGTAAAGGAGAAAGTAAATCATCGTCACCAAGGGGTGGTAACGTTATCGTGGACTTTGACAGCCCTATTGTCATAAAAAAAAGAAGTGAAGCACGCCCTGCGTCCTTTCACTTATAATCTAACACATACATAAGTCCCAATCATTCTCCTCACAAATATTGACCCAATCAATACTTAATGTTCCCACCTTATTTCTCTTCCAATATTCTTCAACGACGTCCCAAGCTCTAGCTAAGTTGCCGACTCTGTATCTAGAATAAATCTTGTTGAATGTAATGCGCATTTCTTGTCTATCACAAGGTAAGGAGCATGAAATGCCGCATATTAATAACAGCATGGGTAACGCTGCTACGATGCTGGTGTCTGCAATCGACTCTATATGTTCCAATGTTTCAAGCAAAATCAGTTGAACTTCTGGTGAAGCAGGAGTGACTTGTTTCAAGTGAAGTAACATGTAAAGTTTGCAAGTATTCCTAACAATTTCAAATAATGTCAAGTGGTGTTGGAGGGTTGTCTTACCAGCACGAGAAAGGCATGAAATTTGAATAGAAGATGGTTCACAAGCGTTCACCTTCGCTCTCAATTTGTCATATGTAGCTTCCGCATCCTTGAAGTAAAAGATTCTCATTTGTCTAAAGTACCTAGACTGAAAAGTACTCTTTGCGACTTCGTCAATAGACTCTAATTCTTTTTCAATCTTGCTTCTGCAGCGCTTTAATGTAACATGAGCATTCATTATTTCGCCCAAAATTAAATATATTGGTTGAATAATTCCTTGAAATGGATCTAACCCGTACTCGTCAGAGTCCAATATCTTATTATGCGTAAATAAAGTCTCGTAATCATTCAAAGAGAATAATGTTCCCTTGGATTGTGTTACTGAAGACATAATGTCATGGTATTGCAAGTTCAGAGCAAGCCACTTAACTTCATTCGAATACGAAAAGTCGCTGCAAAGTTGAATAATACCGCCATAGTTCGTGGTGAGCATCTCATGAGCTTTAGAGAATATCTTATACCAATTGGAAACATCACCAGTACAAATTTCCAATCCCATTTCGATCATATAAAAGCACAAAAGGGTGTACCTGTCATCCTTGTTTAATGTGCAATTTGTATGGTAACGCAGAGAAATAATAGTTCTAGCTTTCTCCATGTAGCGAAGAAACAGATTATCATTAGTCGATGTTGGTGCAAGACTTTCCATAAAATATCCACCCCAAGCTGCCAATGCATTCAGAATTGCTTCATCATACTCAGCTAATGATAGGTAAGTATCAACGAAGTAGTTGCGGCTTCCATCTGAAACAAGGCAAAGGAGCTTGGATACGTTGGATTGGAAGTATTGAAGGTACTTAAGACCTTTTTCGTCTAAAAACAATGAAAGGTTGCTCGAGGGTGAAAGTAAACTAAGCGAAAAAGTCTGTTGAGAATTTTCTAAAAAGAGAGGGCAACCATCCTTTTGCTCAACGGTGAAGCCAGGGTGAGTATTTGTAAAGTTCTCCAAATGGTCATAAACATCATATCCAAAGTCTCCTGTTCCAGGGGAAATAGCCACTGGTGATAAAAACTTGGTGCTACTTGGAACCGTCGACAAAGTGTTACATTTCGAAAAAACTGGCGAACTTTCCAATGAATCAGCCTTGGCTGGTGTTATTGGAGCAATGTTACAATTTGTTTCAGTTACCGGAACTGAAACAAGACCAGAAATTTCCCCAAGCTGTACCAACAGTTTTTGTTCGTCCTTACTATTATTTGCTTTCCTTTTGCGACCATTCTTTGGTAACAAGTAAAGGCATTCTCTATTCTTGTCGATGCATTTACCACATCTTGGAAATCTTTCATCACATTTCTTCCTATTAATTGTTAGTTCAAAAATTTCTCCTTGCAATTGTTTATAATTGGCAGAAAAAAAAAAAAAAAGAGGGTGAAACAGAAACAAAAGGCAAACTAAACTAAGTAAAAAGGGAGAAAAAAGGAAACATATGTTCAATGGTGTTCTTTATACGTACCTATCCTTCTTGCAAGAAGCACATCCATTCTTGGATCTGGCATTGGTTCCTATAATGTTCTTCTTAGTTATGTGTTTAATTTGTACCATTGTGTTGTAATGATGGGGCTCAGCAACTGTGGGCTTTGGAGGTGGTTCGCCATTATAGTGAGTTCCTGCTTCAGGCTGCAAATTTGGAACTTCCTGTAAGGTGTCAACGTCAAAAATATAATTCATAGTGTGTGGGTATCTACTGTTCAATGGAATGGAGTAAAAGAAGGAACTTCAGAAAAAAAAAATTTTTATAAAAATATTCCCTAGTTTTTTTTGCATTTTATATTTTTGCAAATTAGTGTGGTGAGCTGAATGCAACTTTGATCATTCGTATTAGATTTTTCGTAAAGTTGTCGCTACAAAATTATGCAGCAGGCGCACCGCTTAGTTTCGCTTTGCATGATTGAAACTTTATTCCCCAAAGGGCTAGCCAAGGCGGAACCCTTCCTTCCTTTTCCTGTATATAGAGCTGACCAATTTCGATGCTCTATTTTCTATCTGGGGGCTTTATCAGCCGCGCTACTCCGAGGAGCCAAGAGATGAATTTGTTATCTTGCGCTACGTCATCCACAGAGTTAAAGAGAGACCTCGCTTACAACTCCGCAATTTGAAAACGAGTCAAGCCGTTGAGAGTCATCGTTACTTTATTTAAAAGTGATAATATTACCGACGAAATTAAAATAGATGACCAATTATTCAAATATGGAAGCAGATCATAGTTCATATGCAAGCATTTTGCAAGGAGTTAAGAGAATGAGAGAGCAGTTTGAGAGCGACGATGGAAAGGAAGTCAATGCGGAGAGTAATCTAGAGCGAGAATTTGCGACAGAAGCTGATAAAGTCAATACAACAAGTGATAAGCATACTAACAACACTAGAAGTGAAGGAGATCAGGATGGCAAATCGCAGATTATTGAAAGTAATACAAATGTGGCACCCTCTAGGTCGACTGCGTTTCGAAATTCGGCCCCCGTTCGGGCCGCTACATTTTCACGTATTCAGGTTCTGCCGTCACAGAAGGGTAATCCTTTACTAGTAGACTCCAAATTAAAGAGTACCGCGTGGGAGTATAGTTCATCGATCGTCAGCGATTACGTAGTTAACCCCAAGTTACAGTTTTTATTCTTATCTCTTAAGTATTATAAGCTTCACCCTGAATACTTATGGCAAAGGATAAAAAAAATGAACAAGGGTTCGACCAATTCCTCTATTCTAACGTCAGATGATTCCCTACGTATATTACTAGTGGTTGTGGACGTAGACTCTCATCAAGAGATCCTCAGAAACTTGCTGAACTTTTGTGTTAAGCAGGACATGTCCATGGTGTTGGCATGGTCCTTTGAAGAGGCTGGTAACTACATTTATCATGCAAAGAAGCAAGAATTATCCGCTACAAGGCAAAACACAAGCATAAAGAGAGCAAGAGAGGAAGATTATGAAAGTAGAATCAGAGATACCTTAGTTAGCATAAGGGCAGTAAACAAGACTGACCTGGTAAATTTGCTAGGAAACTATAAATCTTTTAAAAATATTGTACAAGAAAGCTCTCTTGGAGGTGACGGTTTGAGTAAAGTCCATGGACTTGGAACCAGGAAGATTGAAAACATGCGCCAAATCTTTCTGGAACCATTCATATATAATAAGGAATATGTAATACAATAGAATGAAAGTTCAATTTTGGATCAATTTAGTCTATCACCGTATTTTTATGCTTAACTGGAATCACAGCTCGTTTTTTGACCTAATTGGTAAAATATTTCAAAATGAATGAAACCCGGATAAAAAATATGGAAAAAGTGCCGTGCTAAGAAGTAATTATTTCACCTATAGATAGAAGAAAAGCTTTAATAGCTTAATTTGTTGTAGTCTTTAGTATATTATTTTTTTAAGGTTAGATTAAGTTCAGTTCCAATCTATTCGCGGTGCAAGAAAATATAGTATAATGCTTTTCAGTAGCAAAAAAAGATGATCTAGCTGAGAGAAGAAAACATGTGCACTTGGCGCTTCCTTAGATTGGTGTAGACCTACATTATCAGACATTGTAAAATCACTCAATTGGTCCAGAGAGAGTCATCCACCCTGACAATTATTTTTTGTACCTTTTTAGTTTAAAATTATGGGACATATGTCCGTTCTGTGGAGTCGCATGCCAGACTGAAGCCTAAAGTGACAATTGCGCTGCGCTGCGAATTCCTTGGCATGCATGGTTTTGGAATCCAAATGTACATGAGAGAGCCTTCTTTCAATGTTGGAATTTATTAATAACCACCACGACGTGTATTACTCCGTTGCATCCTAATAGGTTACAAGTTTATTTTCCAGGACCAACATTTTTCAAATACGATTCAGCGACATATTGGGATATATTTCTTCTTCACGCTTACTAAACCTAAACAATAAACTGTACCGCTGGGATAAATTATGCGACTCTCAAACTTTATTAGCAGGACCCATTAATCCGACGTTCATGTTGAACCATTACTACAGTGGTACTTTTTTACAATTGTCCTCAAATCTATCTTGTGCAATTATAAAATCTCTTTTAAGAAATGCAAATGGGCAACTCCTCACGGTGTGGAAGTAGTGTAAGCATTGGTTGAAAGTTGTTGCACCGCGACCTTAACTTTTTCGGTAGTTTCCGATTCAATTGAGTTTTTCAGCCTTTTTTTTCGGAAACTTCCGACATCCCGATCCGAACTTCCGAACAAATGTTGTAGAACCTCAGTTGGATCATGCTATGTATCTTGAATAGTTCTGCCACGGTCACAGATATGTATTCAAACGCATCATTGTGAGATACTAAAAATAATCTATTAGAAACGTGGTTTACTGAGTCATTTCTACAAATTCTAGTCGTAAAGGCAGCATTATATTTGTATGAATTCTTAATTCTATATAGTGCTATGATCGACTGGTGGATCATTAGTTAACGTTCCCCTGTGTTGGGGTCATCTAATTTTGATGGAACGAAGTCTAAGCGGGCTCATACACGCGGCTTGAGCGTAATTTACCTATACTCTGTCCAGTCTATGTGTAGCTTTCCCCATTCTTGTTGCGATCCGTTTAATATATCGATCCTTGGTCGTTTTTTTTTCCCCTCTTAGGACTCCCCAATTATTTACAACAGTTGACTACGGATAAGTAAAAAAAGGTGGGATCGGCAGCACCAAAGAGAACCTCAAAATCACTACACCCCTTATATCACGTCCCCTACAGCTTTTGTTCCAATTGCTGTTGCTGCTGTTGCTGCTGTTGCTCGTATTCTATCATCTTTTCTCTTAACACCAAACTCATACTGTTTAAAGTGTCGTTCTTTTGCACCAAAATATCTTTCAACTTCTTAGCATCCTCATTTAACTTTTCAACTTTCCCACTGTACACCTTTATGGCTTCTTTAGCCAGTTTACCTACAAAGTATCCAGTCCCGATATCTACTAAGTATTCATCCTGATCAAGAATCTCTCCTGGGAGATACAACGACGATGTAAGCGGAACCAATAATTCCTTTGCTTTGGTTGTAGACATGCTTTCGATACTAGAAATGCACTCTTTCAACTTACTCTGGGCTGTTTGAAGTGCCTGCAAAGATTGGGTGAAGTGGTTAATTTCCTGTTCGGTATTTTTCCTTAATTCCACAATTTGCTGGGGCTGGAGTTGATGGAGATCGATTTTCCTTTGAACCATGGTTGATTTCTATATAAGATGTACACTGTCTTTTTGGTTGTCGGTCAGTACTGATTGAAGCTCCACTTTTCCTCTTTTTTTTTTTTTTCTTCGTTTTTACGACCAAATTTACAACCACACTGTGTGCACAAAAACATACTGATCCGAAAACCCAAGAGACTTACAAAGTAAACTTAAGTATATTACACCTGTAATTTGCTGAAATGGGTAACGATGGTGGGACAATTGCTAAGAGACAAGATATTCTCTCTTTCCATAGACACCAGGCCGGAAATACGAAAAATACTGACGTTATTCAAAGCGACGGTTTGATAGTATGCTCTATCTCTTCACTCTCGTTGAAAGACGAAATAGTGGTTGCGGACTACTTAGGAAAATTGTACATTAAGGAGAAAATAATAGAGTATATGTTAAATAGAAATAAAAAGGAGAATAGTGGTGTAGAAGGAGACTTCCCGTCGACGCTAAATGACATTATAGAACTAGAGTTGCACTGGCTGGGTGACAACACCATCGTGTGTCCAGTAACGGGTAGTAGTAGAGATTTGTGCTATCTTAGGCCGTGTGGGTGTGTCGTATCGTATAAACTATTGCAAGAATTGCACAATAACAACAATAAAAAGAAGCAAGCCAGTGATGCAGGAAAGGGAAAGTCAAACACTTCTCAAGGCGAATCTAACATTAGTGCTAACATTTCTACGTGCCCCAACTGCGAAAAGGGCTTCGCCTTCGAGTACGACATAGTCTTAATCAATCACACTGACGAGTTCAACAAGAGAAACTACGAATACCTCACCACGCACTTGAAGCTCCACCACAATAAAAAGCCTATAAAGGAGAAGAAAAAGAAGAGGAGAAGAAACGAAGTGGAAGGGGAAGACAAGGGAGAGAAGGAAAGTAAAAGACAGAGGTAGATCAAATGTACCTTCACTGTTCAAAGGGAATGATTTCGCTTACCTCTTCTCCTCCCGGCTACATTATCATACAAAATTACTTATTTATTACCTATATACAAGAGCCTAGTTAACCTGCTTATTCTAAAGCTGTCTCTATTTTTTCAATCTCGTCCTTATCGAACTTCAACTTATTTTTATTCATTTGTGCGTAGTCTGAGTTCATGTAGACGTTGTAGCCTACACTTCCAGACACAGCGACCGAAAACCCAACTAAACCTAAGACAGTAAGTCTGTGGACAACATCGGTAGCACGAACGGAAAATGGAATCTTAGACATCGAAATAAATGTATATGTGTAGTGGTGTTCAGCAAAAGAGCCATTGAATCGTCTGATTTTTGTTAGCTGAAAAATGCACAGGAGGGATGATCATAGAGTGGCTTGTATGCAGGTCCAATGCCAATCATAGAATGGCTTCCGCTAGCCATGGCAGTAGAGAGGCTGGTGTCAGAGTATATGGTCTACAAAGCCTTAACATTACAGTGGTTCTTCTTCAATGGTTATATGTATTTTCAAGCAAACAATTCCTACCTCATGTTTCCGTAGCTGCTTAATTTCGATGATGGTGGTTCAATTTGCAATTTGCATCACAGCTCTTGACAAACATTTGTTGTAGAACAACCAAAAACGATTTCGGAATCCTGAATGGAGCGTTTCTATCAATTTTTTATGTTACAAAAAGCGTACAGGGCTACAGATTGCACCCGATATACGATAAGTCAACTGTATAAGCATACTTTTGTGCCATCCACATGCAGATTATCCTGTAGTTCGGACATGGCATCACCTGTATCATTTCTTGCCTTTCTCTATCTATAAAGCTCAAGGCCCCGCCAACTCCTATTATAAGAAAACGGGTGCATATCTGTACCAGATTTTCCTCTCCACATAGGATTTCCCACTTTCTGAATCCTGTAACTGGGATTATGCTCGGATCTTACTCTCTATGAGCATTCTCAACCGGTCTCAAACTTATACTTCCCCTTTATATAAGAATTTCCAACCATCTTGCCTTCAAAATCGCGCTGTCCACCAAACCGGGGTTGGCATATACCAAATCAGTCATCCAGGCATTCTCATGACGGAATATCCCGTGTATTTGCGCCTGGTGGTCGCTAGATGAATTCAGAAGGACGTAATCCAACAACTCGCTACTTACTACGTTCAAAATGGGCAACTGGTCCCTTCTGAAAATCAATGGATGTTGCAGTGGTTGTGTTTGCAAGATAACCAGATTGATACCGCTCAAGTTGTTGTGGAATTTGCCATGATCTACATGCCCCACAGGTAAGCTTGAATTAGCTGATTGCTGTTCAATTTCAAGCGTTTGAGTCAGAGGTTTCTGTTTAAGGGCATCGTAGTTCCCCACATCGATATTAACTACGAACTGTCTTGGTTGGATGCCCTTGATAATGAATTTACGTTTTGGTCCGCTCTCGGCTGCTTCAGTATTTACCACCATGGCCTGAGAGTGAGGGAATGCAGCACTCACGTTTTTGATAAACTCGACTGCGGGAAGTAACTTGGGATACTTCACATCCTTCTCTTGAGAGGGCTGCCACACTTTTTCAAACTGCTTCTCGTATGCCTTCCAGAGCGATATCTGGGTGACTTCCCCAGGAATTGGTACGCTTGCGCCTCCGCTAGTTTTCAACTTGGTTTCTTCGTCTACACTGTACTCCTGGTATACAGGTTCGTAGCAGCACCTGAGCCATGTTGAGGCTCTCAAAGGTTCGTGAAACTTTACTATGACATCGTAGAGCTCATCTGTGAGCGACGGAATGATAGTAGGCACGCTAGAATGGAGCGCTCTTCTGCTTAATATCGTGGGAGGAAGGCTAGGAATATCGCTTGGGACATTAAGAGGGAGACTTTGGAGAATAAGCTGCGGAAGAGCTTGAAGCAAGATCTTCAGCGTCTCACTAGACTTGAGCAAGCAGTTCAAGCGGTACTGCTGTGACTCTTCTATAGTTGGGAAGCTGGGATTAAGGGCTTCTGAGGAAAGGTATTGCTTGAGGAACTGGATGATGGCAAAGTTCAACTCGTGGTCGTTTACGAGGAGGTACTGGGAGACTCTGGAGAGAGCAGAGATGGGGATAGAGTCGATGCAATTCAGCTTAATGGGGTGGTCTCTAGTGGAATCTTCAGCCTCAGTGCTGCTGTTGTTGGTGTTGGCGGTGATGTTGGTAACGCTGCTGATGGTATCATCTCCGGACGACTGGCTCCTGATAATCAACAAGTTTCCCAAGCTCTTCAACACTCCCAAGAGCACGCCCTTGTCACTGCATTCCTCTAATATCACTAGCATCTCCTTAAACAATCCATCGTTCTTCCCGTTGTCCACCCAGTAGCAGCTCAAAGTCTCCACCAAGTCCAACAAGTACCCAAATGCCTCGTGGTACCTGTTGATGTTCAGCAACACGCTAACGGACAAGTCCTTGCCCAAAATCAACCAATTAACTAACTGCTTCAACACAGTCACAATGGTCTTCTTCAAGTTCTTCACCTGCGACAACCACTGCTGGTTTGCAAGGTCCTGCGCTGCGTTTCGGAGCGTCAACACGGAGTCAAGGGCAAACGTGAGCTCGGTTTCGCTGATGTGACCGCTGTTGGTACCTCTGAAAGGTTGTGTGAACCACTTGATGAGCTCACTGCCGAGGATAGGGAACTTCTCGAAGTTGATCAAGTTGGGCTGGGAAAGTGAAAGCAGGCAGAGTGTTGTCAAGGCCCATCGGATTTCAGACTCGATTCCGGAACGAAAAGACATGAATACACGCGACATTACGTTGGGTCCGAGGTTTCCTGATCCTAGCAACTGAGTGGAGTAAGAATAGTTGGACTGGGGTGTGTATCCGCTGCCATTGGCAAAGTATACGCTATTGCCGTTAGCACCTCCTACGACATAGGGCGATTTCCTCGCCGAGGTCGCTGAAACGGGGGTAAAAGCTGGCATTCTAGTGTTTTGTCTCTCTAGACTTTCAACTTGGGGTCCGAGAATAGAAAAATGGGCTCTGATGGGGCAGCTACAGCGTGGCTCTACCAGGAGAGACCTCGTCTTGGTTGTTTTCTTTGAGACGCCGTGAAAAGTGCAGAGGAGTATTTGGTAAGGGCACGACTTGGTGAACCACTGGGTGCACGGGTTTTGTCTTTATGGGGGAGCTACCTCAGTGTGGAAACAAGGGAGAGAGACGATGTTTTGGTTGTTGAAGATTGAGGTGGAGAGAGGCTAGCAGGTCAATTCAAAGTCAAAGAATTTTACATAGGTTTTTTTGGGTGTTAAGGTGGTGTTCGGTGCCGTGAGACAAACCTGAGGTAATTTGTTACATAGCTGCTTAACTGAGCAAATGTTGGATAAAACTCTAATGTATTGTGAATTACGATTTTCTACAACATTTTGTCTTATTAGCTTTCGGTAAGCCTGACAGTGCTACATCAACACCATTATTTGAGATTTGCCTTAGAACCAGGAAGTAGATAGAAGAAGCTCCCACTCGGGTGTGCTGCAACCTTCCTGTTGATCACATGACTACATTCAGAACGGAACACATCCGGCAGAGAGTGTCAAGCACCTCCCAGCAGAGTGCCACTTACCCTCCACTGTTTTTATCCCAATTCCGGTATTCGTTTTGATTTCGTCTCTGCTACCATCCCAGCCATACCGCCGGTGCTCCTTTGATATAGTTGCCAAAGTGGGAGTGCACTCTTTCTATACTCTTTCTTCGCCATCTCCCCCGAGGACCTTTTGGGGCCCATCCGCTCCTGCATATACAGGAGCCGTTTACCGATAAGGTGCGTGATGACCACTACAGTTGGCGGCCCCAACCTGGACTTCCCCTTTCTTATCTCGCAGCTCGGTTTGCCTTCCTCGCAAATTATTAGTATATATTGAAGTTATTTTTTCTTTTCACTATCTAGTCCACTCACACAAATATATATTTTTCAGCAGTTCAGGTGCCCTTTTCTACTCAATTGGGCTAACATGAACTTACTCACACTCTTGACGCTCGCTAGCGCGGTTAGTGGCTTCTCCCTTCTGAACCTCAAGGGCTTCCAATCGCCGCTCCTTAATCCTGAAGGGTCCGGTTCCAATGCCGAAGTTCTTGCCAGTCTCCAATCCCAATTTGGGCCAGAAATCCTGTCGCTTTCGCAAGAACACCAAAACTTGATGGTCGAAAGTTGGTCTCAACTCCAAGACAAGTTCTCGTTGGATGAATTGCAAAAAAAAATCGCCAACTATTTGAAGGAAAAGGAACCAATTTCCGATAAAAACTTGAACAACAAACTCAAGGATTTCGAAACATTCTCTGCTAGTGTAAACAACTTTGAAGTTTTCACTTCCTCCAACCCAAAATTCAACAATTATTCCCTTAGAGTTAAGGAAAACAAGCCGGAGATTTTGGGCTTGGATTCCGTCAAGCAGTACACTGGTTACTTGGACATTAAAGACTTAGACAAGCATTTCTTCTACTGGTTTTTCGAGTCGAGAAATGACCCAGAGAATGATCCAGTGATTCTCTGGCTCAATGGTGGACCAGGTTGCTCTTCTGCCACTGGGTTGTTCTTCGAGTTGGGGCCATCCAAGATTAACCCCGACTTGCGTCCTGTATACAACCCATACTCATGGAACTCCAACGCTTCTGTCATCTTTTTGGACCAACCAGTCGGTGTGGGATACAGTTACACCGGAGGCGATGAAGTTAAGAACACAGCCACTGCCGCCAAGGACTTTTACGTCTTCTTAGAGCTCTTCTTCCAGAAGTTCCCCCAGTTCCTTAACAACAAATTCCACATTGCTGGCGAGCTGTATGCAGGACACTACATCCCTCAGTTTGCAAGTGAGATTATCAACCAAGCCGACAGATCTTTTGACTTAACATCTGTTTTGATTGGGAACGGTATCACCGACTCCTTAATCCAGTATGCATATTACAAACCTATGGCGTGCGGGGAAGGCGGGTACCCTCAGGTAATCACCGACGAGCAATGCATCTCATTGGACAAACAGTACCCAAAGTGTAAACTTTTAACCCAACTTTGCTACAATAGTCCCTCTGCATTAACTTGCGTCCCATCTACTGTATACTGTGAAAGTATGATGAAACCATACGAAGAAACTGGCTTAAATCCGTACGATATTCGTAGAAAGTGCGATGACGAAGGTGGAGACTGCTACGTGGAAATGGGCTACATAGATGACTACTTGAACTCTGAATTCGTGAAAAACGCAGTAGGTGCATCGAATATTGATATCTTCACCCTGTGCGATGACGCTGTCTTTAGAAATTTCATCTTGGATGGAGATGAAACCAAACCCTTCCAACAATTTGTAGCAGAATTGTTAGAGAACGATGTCCCAGTCTTGTTGTATGCAGGAGACAAGGATTATATCTGCAACTGGTTAGGTAATCATGCATGGAGTGATGCATTGGACTACAGCCATCACGAAGAGTTTGCTAGTGAAAAATTGAAGAGCTGGGTCACACTCAGTGGTGAAAAAGCTGGGGAAGTCAAGAATTATGGAATTTTCACTTTCCTTAGAGTCTATGACGCAGGCCACATGGTTCCTTATGATCAACCAGAACATTCCTTAGATATGGTCAACAGATGGATCAGTGGAGATTATGCATACAACAAGTCTTCGAAGTGAAAAAGTATGAAAAAAAAAAAAAAAAAAAAAAAGAAATGAAAAGTAAGTAAAAGTCCTAGTAAATGAAAAATAGCTATCAATACATGATTTACTAAAAAGGAAGATAATCACGAAATATTGTAGTGGTATTGATTCTGTAGAAATGATCTCATCTGCAGCATTATTATTTCAGATTTTACACTTTAATTTCTTTTCGCTCTATTTTCCACATTCCTCGATGCTTTTACCGCTACAAAAGAGGAAACCTGGACCGCCGATGTAATCTAATCTGAGATACAAATAACCAATGACTGATGTAAGAGAACAGAGGACCATCTTATCTTGCAGCAGAGTTGTGAGCAGCAAGAAGTCAATTACCGTTTTGACATCTCTCCTTTCACATCAATTGTCCCTGCCGCAGAGGTTACCAGATGATAGGAAAAAATGGATAATTGGCTTTTAGCTTCGAAAATAGGTTTAAATTGGAGCTAGCCTTACATAAGCACTGCGAACTTACACAGTAGAAGGCACCACTACACCACGTGTGGCGGGAGTCTTAGCGAATAGGTTCCATACATTAGTCCTCTAGTTATGGATATCCTCTAACTACCATGTTAGGTAATCCTCCCACCAGTGTGTTAGGTAATCTTGAAAAGAGAACAAATCTCGTCATTGCAACACTAACTAACCAGCAGCAGACCTTCCCAATGCCTTCGCGTAAAAAAAAAACCTTGCAGCGTGCTCTTATCTTTACCCGATTAGGATGGGCTTTTCCTTATCTTGCGTCTCTGAGGACGAAAAAACTTTATTTCGATCTGGGGACCACACTGCCCTCAGGGTTGTTTCAAGGAAGGAAGATCTTCGTGAATACACATCGACAAGTTTAGAAATTGCATAAATAGAATCAGATGAAGACATTTCTGGTGATTTGAGTGGAAAAAAAGAAGAAAAAAAATCAAGAAATTTCTCTTAGCCATGACTGACATTCATCCTGTTCTCTCAGGAGAGCAAATCCTTGAGCAAGTCAAATCCAATAGGAAGTACTTCAACAATACACAGAATGTGGAAGAGCCTCATATAAATGCGATTATGTCTAGTTCGGATAACGCGCTCTTGGCAGAAATTGGATACAAAGCGGAATTGAATAGAAATTTTTCCACCTTACAAGTGTTCGGAGTTGCATTTTCCATCATGGGGCTTCTCCCATCGATCGCGTCAGTTCTTGGTACGGCCCTCACTGCAGGGCCTGCGGGTGCTCTCTGGGGTTGGGTCATTGCATCGTTATTCATCTTGACCATCGGGGTGGGAATGGCTGAATTGGGGTCCTCTATGCCAACCTCTGGTGGGTTGTACTACTGGACCAATTATTTCAGTCCACCTAAATACAAGACAGTAATCTCGTATGTGGTGGGGAACACCAATTCCATCGCCCTTGTTGGTGCATTGTGTAGTGTGGACTACGGGTTTGCGCAAGAAGTCTTAAGTATCGTGGTCATAGCCAAGGACGGTGACTTCACGTTGACTCCAGCCAAAAACTATGGTGTGTTTGCAGCATGCGTAGTAGCACATATATTTGTCACTTGCGCTTCGCTGAAACACATTTCCAAGTTGCAAACTGCTTCCATTGTTGTAAATCTTTTCATCATTGTGTTATACATAATTGCTCTTCCAATCGGTGCTAGTCCCTCTTTCAAAGATGGTAAGTACATTTTCGGCCAGTTAGATGATTACTCTTCGTGGACTAAGGGCTGGCAGTTTGTCCTTTCTTGGATGCCAGCAATTTGGACCATTGGTGCATTTGACAGTTGTGTCCATATGTCAGAAGAAGCTCACAATGCGACTAGATCTATTCCAATTGGTATTTTAGGATCCATTTCTACTTGTTTTATTCTTGGTACTGTCATCATAATTGTCACCACTGCATGTATCCAAACTGATGATATCGCAGGACACATTATTGGTAGTAAATTTGGTCAACCAATGGCTCAGATTATCTACGACGCCTTGGGAAAGAAATGGGCCATTGTTTTCATGGTATTGATTGCCATTGCACAATTTATGATGGGTGCCTCCATTTTAACTGCCATTTCGAGACAAATCTGGGCATTTGCCAGAGATAACGGTTTGCCATTTTCTTTCTGGATTAAGAAAGTCAACAAGAAATTATCAGTTCCAATCAATGCTGTCTGGTTCGGAGGTATTGTTGCTATCATTATTGGATGCTTATGTCTTATTGGACCAGCAGGTTCTAACGCTCTTTTCTCCTTATATATTGCTGGTAATTATTTTGCATGGGGAACTCCAATTTTGCTCAGACTTACCAGCGGTAGGAGTAAGTTTAAACCAGGCCCCTTCTATTTAGGTGATTTTTGGTCTCCTATTATAAGTTGGACTGCAGTTTTCTTCATCATATTTGTGATTATTATGGTTATGTTCCCAGCAAACCCATCTCCAGATAGAGAGAGTATGAACTATACCTGTGTCATAACACCTGGTGTGTGGATACTTTCACTTGTTTATTACTTTGTTTACGCCAGGAAGAACTACCACGGTCCTTGCAAGACTGTTGATGTTGATGAGAGTGAAACAATTTCCATTGAGGGAATTGATGCCCTAGTAGTAGACGAATCGAGATCTAACGAAAAGGTCTAGGTAATATTGGCCCTCAACAACTCTTTGACAGCGATTCTGAGAAATACTATCAATTCTATAGTAACTATTTATTTTGTTAAGACACGAGAATTTGTACAACTATTCACAGTAGTATCCTTCTATGCTTAAACGTTTTATGAGATTTCTTGCGATGGATATTAAGCCATTTAACACCAGCAGAGATAAACTGGCCAGATATTTGCAACATCATGCAACAATTATGCATATTATGCAACCATTTATAGGGCAGAGCCCTACCGAGTCACATGACACAACGTTTACTAGGCATCTTTTTTTTTTTTTTTTTTTTTTTTCACGAAGCGATGCGAAATTTTTCAATT
>JAJMKG010000055.1:0-13570 GCA_030563865.1 Dujonia oleophila | reverse complement strand
ATACCAAGCGACCTCGAGTCCAGGTTGTCAACTTAAATAATAGTTTAAGTTGACGGTACTTCTAGTAATTACCTTGGGAATTCCAGATTATCTTACAGATGTGGAGGGATTCAATTTGTGTCCCTTCCAAACGAAAACTCAATTTTTGCTAATGTCTGATATATCTGTTTTCCTCTGAGTATTATTATTCTAAAATTCTTTCAATTTGTGGTATTGAATGAACGTAGCTGTTCAGTTCTTTCACCAAGTGGAAACCTTTCCGGAATCCACGACATTTTGAAGAAAGTTAAAAAATGAAAATTTGAATTATTTTGGATCTAACGGTCTATCATTTTCTACAATTTTTCAGATTTTGAAATTAATTGAATGGAAATAATCTTGGATGGAAAACGGGTAGAAAATATATTGGCAAAGAATAGATGTTTTTGGACCAATATAAAATTTAGTTTACTAACAATTATTATAGTGCATTAAAACCAGAAACTCAAGTTAAGAAGGCTAAGACCGACGCTAAGATCTTGGAAAAGAGAGCTGCTGACAAGGCTGCTCGTAAGGTTGTATGTATCTATTGAAGAGAGAAAAAAATCCTTTCTTTCCTCCTAAGTTGATTAACTTATTTTTATCTCTTTCTTTTTCCTTGATCATTTTTTTTGATGATGATTTCTTACCAATGATTGACTAGCTAAGGCAATGTTGTCTATCGTTAACCATCTTTCGGGACTGACCAATTCAATAATCAAGGAATTTTAGAAAAAAAAAACTAATTTCTGAAAACTTTCTCTCAAGTTAAATGTTTTTTTAAAACTTTGAAATACTAACTATTCAATAGACCTCTGCTGAAAAGAGAAAGACCATCTTTGACAGAGCTGCTGCTTACCAAAAGGAATACACTGAAGCTGAACGTTCAGTTATCCAAGCTAAGAGAGATGCTAAGGCTTCTGGTTCTTACTACGTTGACGCTCAAGAAAAGTTAGTTTTCGTTGTCAGAATCAAGGGTATCATGAAGATCCCACCTAAGCCAAGAAAGGTCTTGCAATTATTAAGATTGACCCAAATTAACGCTGGTGTTTTCGTCAGATTAACCAAGGCCACTTCTGAATTGATCAAGTTGGCTGAACCATACATTGCTTACGGTTACCCATCCTTGTCTACCATCAGACAATTACTCTACAAGAGAGGTTACGGTAAGATCAACAAGCAAAGAATTGCTTTATCCGACAACTCTATTGTTGAAGCCAACTTAGGTAAGTACGGTATCTTATCCCTCGAAGATTTGATTCACGAAATCTACACTGTTGGTCCAAACTTCAAGCAAGTCAACAACTTCTTGTGGCCATTCAAGCTTTCTAACCCAACCGGTGGTTTCAGAGCTAGAAAGTTCCAACACTTCATCCAAGGTGGTGACTTCGGTAACAGAGAAGAATTCATCAACGCTTTAGTCAAGCAAATGAACTAAGTGCATTCACCTTGAATGTGACTAGTTTAGCAAACGCTAGAGTTTATTTCTACAGGTAATTACTCTATTGTATGTATTATATAATAAACATAGAGGAGTTTCCTTTTTTAGTTTTGGTTTTATACGGAGAATTAATGATAATATTATGCATTATTGTAAGGAATAAGAATTATTCTAACCAGTCACTTAGATTATACACCCAATACTCTAACCATTCTATCTCTTTCCACCACTGGAAATGAACATAATTTTTGGAAGAAGATCCATCCTCATACATAACGTAGGAATTAAAATCATTTACTCCACGACTTATTGTGACCAAAAACATTGTAAAGTAGAGTAGTACTTTTAAAAAGTTTAGTATGACTATAGTTGCTAGAACCAATGCTGCAAAGTCTACAGCAAGTGTCATCCACGTCAGGCTTTTCGTTTGGCCACTTGAAAGCTCCTTGTATTGTTTAATGAATGGGAGATGTTGCACGAGAGTAGCAAGAACGGCAATGGTCAGCTCGTTCGAATCCACCCCAGACATCAGTAAGTTTGACTTTAAATTGTGAACAAGGGAATCTTGCTCTTCAATAGCACTAGTTAGTCGACCCAAAAGTGAAGTATATTCAGAATTGGGTACGTTTTTGGCCCTAGCGAGAAGATCATCGCTGCTATCTTGTTTCCTTTCAGGTAGAAAGTTACCCGACAGATATCGCCTAGATGGGTAATCAACTGGCTTTCCATCTGAAGTATATTTAGACTCTTTCCTAGACCCTGAGTATCTAGAATCTCGACTTTGCAAATTCTTGTCTGTATCCCATCTCTCGTGCTTTAAGTATGGTGAGGTGGAAGCACCAGCTCTCGGCGTTGAATAGGAAGGATACGGCGAGGGTAAAGGAGATTTAGATCTCTTGCTGAAGGCATATTTGCTCCCCAAAGGGGTCAGTGGACTTTTGCGTTCAATGCCTAACATCTTCATCAATTCAAAATGATTCAATTGTAATCGGTCCATAAGAAATCCGGCCAAGCTTGTGGCTGACACCAATTTTAAGATGAAGGGTCGCAATTCTGAGTAATAGAACCTGAGCTTGGGATTCGTGTCACTCATTTGTGATATAGTCGATATTTCATCACTGTTTAACAAGTTCTTGGATGATGATAATGAAAGTAAGGCTTGGAACTGAGCGAATAGACTCGAAATCTCATGGAAGTAGATGTAATCGTTGTGCAAGCTAACTTGATTCCACGCCTGTTCTAGTAGGCCCACAAGGCAATTTTCTATTGAAATATCTGACATCTTATATTTTAGGGTATCCAAATTCGACTGGCACTATTATTTTTGCTTTCTTTGGTCGACGATGTTTGCAATGGCTCAATTATGAATCCACCTCCAGTGAAAAGAATGGCTAACTAGCTCGAGATAAAAAAACTTGACCAGACTTTCTCTTGATATTGCCAGTTATGACCTAATTTTTTTTTTCTTTTTTCGCGTATATCCTATTGTATTACCTCAATGATCGAGTATATACTTCCTACAACTAGAATAACCTTACAGATTGCTATGTTTTAAACGTTTCTTGTCAGCATAGTCAACTTCAAGAAATGTAAATAATGGAGAACTACGTCTTTTTTTTCAAATCGCGTTCGTCCTGCATGCTCAATGCTGCAACATTTAGAATTTTTCACAATTTGCAGCCATTTCGTGGGGCATTTTATTTTCTTCACATGCCAACGAGTTTGCTCTACAACTTCTTCCATTAGGAAATCTATGATGCTATTTATTTTACGTTATTTAATTGTTTTCCGACCCAGTGATGCTCAAAGCAGTATGAACAGTCCCTCGAATCAATATTTCATGACCGGAGCGATGTTTTCAGAATTTTGTAGCTCAAGCTCCGAACTTTTAGAGTCACCTTCTATTTCAACTACAGGTCTTGCGTCAAGTGCAGGCTCGTGCACTGGTTGATCCAATTTTTCAGTTCCTAAAGAAGGAGCCATTCTCTCAGAATCTTGTAAACCTGCCTCTGTGCTTCCAGATTGGCTCTGGTTAACTTCCATCACTTGATCAACTACTGGCTTTCCATTAGGTATGGGTTCACTCACATCAGCAGTTGGCTCTTCAAAGACCTTCAATTCGTTTGAGCTAGGGTTCACATCAGCCTTCAAAGCCATTTCATCACCGGACTCCTTATGTTTGTGCTCACCATTTAAATGCAGATTATTCTCGGAAGTGATAATGCTATGATTGTCCACGGATTCCTCATTGCGCACGTTTTCATTTCTTTCTCGAGAATTCATTTCATTGGGTGTGGTAGAACTAGAACCAACGTTGTTTCCCTCTTTCAAGGGTTTGGTAGAAATAGAACCAACGTTATTTCCTTCTTCCAAGGGTTTGGAAATAACCAAAGCAGTGCTTTCATCATCTATTTTCAGTTCAGCCACTTTGCCGTTTGAATGTTGCTCTACAAGCGGGGGCTCTTGCGATTCCTTACCAATATTTTTAACTTGTGCTCGAATTTGTTCCTTCTTAATCAAGTCCCTAACCACAGGTAAGGTTTTATTGAAGAAATTGTCCAAATTAATGCTGGCACCGTAAGCTTTTCTGAGGAAAAATCTAATTTTATCAAGAGTTTGCCAGGAAGGAATTTCATTAGCTAGAATGATACCTTCAACAATCTCTGAAAACTCCTTTGAAGCATCTATGCATATGGTCGCGAAATCTTTTACCTTATTGAGATCACTAGGTAACACTAACAAATTTTCGCCTTCTGTAATCATGCTTTGGAGTTCACTTAGCTTGATCTTGCAGTTTAGACTGTCGTCTACATATTCTAGTGTGTTTGTAAGTTCACAAAGAGGACAGGCATAGTAGTCACATTCTTCAACGTCGCCTGACTTAGGATCTTTAATACACTGTATATGAAACCACTCTTTGCAAATATCACATCCAATCATCGTACCAGCCTCTGGTTCTCTACATACACAATATATTGGAGGAAGATTCTCGTCATTCTCTTCTTCCTTGGGTATACCATCTTCATTTTCCAATAATGCAATATAAGAGGAACTTAAATGATATTTATCCTCATCCAATGAAAAATTGAAATTGTTCTTCTTCTCAAACGTCTCAAGTAAGGTATTTAAATTAAGTTTCAGCAGGGTAGACGATTCTTTTTTCTTCTGAATTGTTGTTCGGAAGTGATTTCCTGATGCAAATTTACTGAAAGCCTGCTCACTCCAAGTTTCAGCCTTTTTCAATTCGTTCTTTATGACATCAAGGCTAAACTCGAGCCCAGATTCTAAAAGAGATGTAAGAAGCACATTGACTTCTGACACCTTGTACGTTTTGGTTTTTGGTTCATTGACATCCAAGTTAAATTCCAGGTACCTTTCAATTAAACTAAGATGTTCTCGAATCTTCATCAAGTGTTCGTGGTTGCTGGCATTAAGGAATATAGCTTCAGTTTCATATTTTGTAAGTAGTTGTTGAAAATCATCTAAAGATATATCACTAATCGACCTATAGGAGAGAAATTTCGACACATCGTCATCAAATTGCTCACTTAAAGTTATCATTTTTAGAATTTCTTGATAATTTTCCAAATCATTCTCTCCTAAAATACTTTCTCCCTTTATGGAAAAAGACTTCAAGTCATCAATAGAAAATACCTTATTGTTCTCCTTGCCTCTTCTCTGGATTGGATCACCACCTGATTTCAAGACCCCGAAGTGCTCCATCCAAATTATTCTTCCTCTCAATCTCTTCAAGAAAGACAAAGTAGGCAAATTCACTCCGAATGATTCACCCAACGAAATTAGGTCATCAAATTCCTGAATAGAATATTTACTGCTTGAAGTTAAAAAAGTCCGACTAGCTCTTTCAAAGTTTTCAATTTCAGTCTTAAGCTCCAAAATTTGATCTGCCTCAGGGCAAACAAAATTTAAAGTCGGAATCTTATCAAGTAAGCGAATCAAAATTTCAAGTGTTTCATCAGATTGCGCTCTCTCAGATTCATAATGAAGAGATGCATTGTTGGACTTCTTTCCTCTTATTCTCTGTTGATGTTTAACAGAGAGGACCTTTTGACACTCTTCTACAAAGACATTGGCTGTTTCAACAAAACTTCTCAAGTTTTCAACATATCCAACAAATTTAATATAGTCGGGGCTATTCTTATCTCCTGCTTTATTAAAGAAAGCTGCTGAAGTAGCAGAAAGAATTTTCTCTCCTTCTACAAGAAGGCCCTTCAAGGATTTAATTGGAAGGAGAACATTTTCTTCCATTGCCTCCTCATATTTAATTGTCCAAGAACCAAAATCAACCGAATACTCTCTCAATATTTTATCAAAATGCCTTAGTTTATCATCTGAACAAAATAAATGCAATTCCACTTTTAAATCATTCAAAAGGTCTCCATACTCAAGAAAGTTTGAAAGTGAGAGAGTCATTGATTCAGTTGAAGAGCTGATTTGGATTTTGGACGGAAAAACATTCTGTAAATCATCATCACTTATCGATTCTCCTGCTACAAATAGCTTTTCGTCAACAAGCTCTTTTATGTTCTTGGTAGAATTTCTGACCTTTTCTCTCAATTCAATTTCTTCGGTGTATAGCTTTCCAAAAATCTCCAGTGCCTTACTATAGACATCCAGATCTAAATAAACTTGTTGAGCTCGATGATGGCTTTCCTGTAACTGAGCTAAGTTGACAAGCATTTTAAATGTCAGAAAGTTTGGCAACAATAACTGTTTGTTAATCCACTTCTCACCTTCAAGAGCATAATTGAGCCAGTTTGACGTGGCAAAGTTAACCTCTTCGCTCAAGTTTAAACCGAAGGAAATAGTTGAAGAATAAGTTTTCGGAAATCGAACAATAAATTCACCAGGTTTTTGAACGGCATAGTTATACTTTATACCATGTTGATCAAGTATCAGAGGACTAATTAAACAGTCCTGGTTCATAATGAGTGAGTTTTGTGATCTCTTTTTACTTTGAATATCGATCAACTCTTGAAACTTTTCGTTAACGTGCTTCAATCTAATCCTTTCCAGGTATGGAGGGATCATATTTTCCAATGAACTAATTAAAGCCTCCGATTCGATATTATTGCAATCTGCCAGCCCACTAAAATACTTCATAAGGTTATCATAATCCCACTTGTTATTATTTACATGAATACGGGTCTCCTTTGAATTGATCTCAGTCAATAACTTTTCGAAATTTTCAAACTCCAGTTCTGGTATAAAGTACCACTTCTTGTGCCCACCAAAGAATTGATAATTAATGAGTTGAGTAAAGTGATCTTCTG
Organism: Dujonia oleophila; assembly: GCA_030563865.1. NCBI lineage: Eukaryota > Fungi > Ascomycota > Pichiomycetes > Serinales > Debaryomycetaceae > Dujonia > Dujonia oleophila. The sequence continues at coordinate 6,817 of JAJMKG010000055.1, read as the reverse complement.
CTCTCCAATTTTCAGTAGTGAAAGTCATTCCAATATTCAAGGTGGGCGTGTATAAGTCTTGATTGTTAACGTCCTCCGAACCGAGTACCCCAAATAAGGAGTTTGGGAGAATCGGTAAGTTATGCAAATTCCACGGACTCAAGGATGATTTTATCATTTTGGCACAGTAATCCGAAGAATTATAGTAGGAGCCATCGAAGCTGCTGCTTGTCGAAGGTGGAGTTGGATTTGCCTTGATTTCTTGCTGCAGCAAGGAGTTACCAGCGCTATTGGAACTAGCAGCCGAAGCAGAAGCATTTGAATTTGAAGCTGTAGTCGATGGAATTGATGAATTAGAGAGAGGAACTTGTGACGTTGAATTTTGGGTAACGCTTGCTAAAATGTTTTTATAATTTAGTAAATCGTCACCTAAGCGTACAAATCCTGATCCATTCACAAAACTTGGCAAACATACACCATTTTCAAGCTCCAATCCTTCCAGAAGTAAAAGAAAGTCATTTGCTTCACTTGGGCTGTTTGACACAAACTTCCAGTACATTTCTTCCAATTTCTCAATTGAAATAGCACTTTTTTCACTAGAAACGGAATTAGAAAGTGTAGTAGGGGACATGAACTTACCTTCGTTTTCAAAAGAATTAGCCTCCCTTTCCTCTCTGATATTGAAATATGAAAATTTCGAGTTGGAGATAGATGAAGGGCTGGCAGGATTAGATGAATTACCAGCCACGGAAGACGAACCTTTAGATGGAATTTTGTTAAAACTGGAAAAGTTCTTTTGAATTAAAAATTCTTGAAATTTCAAGTCTTTCTCCATAAATTGTCTTAATGTGTAAACTGAAGAAAATTTGCCATTGGAAGTTGTTTGCAGCGCATCCTGTATTCCAGAATTTTCAAGCAATGCTTGCAAAGACTGATTCAATTGTGCTTGGGCTGTAATTGGAATGAATTGTTCAGAATTTGAGTTAGGGGCAGGCTTTGGTCTTTTTCTTCTATTGTTGGATTGCCCAGAGCCCAGCGAAGTGTCGGAGTTTACCAGAGGTAAAGATCCAATTCCTGGAGAGCTAGGAACGACTGGATCATCTTCTGGAGCCAATCTTCTACTAGAAATAGTATTTGGCTGTTTGATATCAGTTAGATGGGGCGAGTTGAGAAGAAATCCCTTTTCGACTTTCAATCTTACCGAGCGCTTGAATGTCTTCAGGGAACCCAATATCAAAGGGGAAACAGCACTGAATTTTCGCTTTCTATCTACAGAATCGGTCCTAGCTGTTCCTTCATCCCTCTTAAGCTTCTTTCCAGCTAAATAAGTCTCAAATGGATAGAGGATTTTCATATATGAAGACTTAAGAGAGCTACTCAAGCTTGTCATGATTTTCCCACGATAACCTAGTTCACGCCCTATTTGAGCCCAAAGCTTCTTGTTGATCACCTCAATGAATCCACCTCTAATGAGAACTGACCGGAAGAGTTTATAGAGGTCAAGTGGGCGTTTATCTATCATAGGGAGCTTATTCAAAAACGAAGGGAGCTGGTTCTTCTTAGATTTGGGCAGCTGAGTGGATTGCAGAGGGTTTGTAGTTTCTGTTAAGTGTGAACCGCGAGTTTGTATAGCAGACTCTGGAGTGGGCGTTATTAATTCTTCTTCAAAGGAGCCATTTATCTTTGGGCTGTTCTTACCAGAAGGTTCAGATGATTTCTCTTTGGAGGAAGTAGGATCCTTTTTCGTTAGCTTATCCTCGAGTTCTTTTGAATTCTTTTCGGCGATATTTCGAGGTGTTGGCTCTGAATCCTCTGTATTTGTAGAAATGACATCAGGTCCATGCTCTTGTGCCGATTTAGCCACTTCTGTCCCATTAACACCTTGTTCTTCTCTGGTTATTTCTACTGATTTTTCTATTTCTGGTGCCGATCCTGCTAACGATTCTGGTATGGGTGCTGGCAGAGCTTTCGTTTTACACTCAGTATTATTATTATTATTCACTTCAGATGAAGACTGCGCTACACTCGTGCCATTTATGGGTGCCACAGCGTTCTCAGAAATGTCTAGCACCTTTTCAACGACTTCTTGCTTTACTATACTTGGAGGAATCATAGGATTTGAGTGCTCCGGCTTCACAGAAGTGTCTAAGTCCATACGATCATCACCTCCTACCTCTCTTGGAGGCTGCGGCAGCCTTTGCACTTCAGAATCTTGCTCATTTTTGGCACTCGCACTGGATTCATTCTGGCTACTAGTCTCAGATTTTAGGTGTAGCAAATGGAATTTTATAAGCTCCTGGTGGAACTTGAGCCTATTATCTAGCTCATCACCATCGGGGTTATTCAATAGTCTGTTTGTTTGAAACCAAAATAAGTCTGCATTTATCTGAAAATTAGACTTAAACGAAGTTTCCTCAAAGTTGCTCGCACTTGAATTTGCTGAAGTGGAAGGTGATGGTGAGGATGTAGGTGCGGCTGGGGGGACGGCTACGTTAGAGCTACTGGATGGTGTGTTAGGGGCAGCAGCCTGAGACTGCAATGGCAACACAGCTGCCATAGATTTGGGTGGAATCACTTTCACGGCCCCATACTTCTTCCCTATTTCACTTATGCTGTCTATAAATTTTATGGGATCGGCAAATTGCTCATGGGTGAGCTCTATGGATGGGATCTCATTGCTCTTGGGGTGGTCCACCTCCTGCGACAGAAGTTCAATTGCTATCTTATTCTGAAGGTGAAAGAAGTCTACTGGTAAGTTCAGCTTGGTCTTTTGCTGTGGGTAAGAGTATGGGTTGTAGTTTACATTGGTCAGCTGGTTATTGATCACTGTCTGCCTACCTCCATTGGATGATTGAATGTGCACATAGTTTTTCAAGTCTGGTAGACTGGACTGGTCAAAAAAACGGGAGCTTCTCGGAGACTCGTATCTAAGAGACTCGAACGACATGCCTAACTACTGAGCTATCTAGAATCACTGAATCCGACTCTCTTGGCTTCGAAAAGAAAGACGGTGTTGCAAAAGCCCTGAAATAAATTTTCCGTACTTTTTCTTCCATGTTGCATTTTTTCGTATGGTCCATATCACGATCTTCTGCTAGGGACATGGAACGGTGAAGTGGCAACAGGTCAATATAGAGGAAGAGAAACTTACAGTAGTCATCTTATAGAGTAGAGGTAGGTAGAAGAGCATAGAAAAGATTGAAAGAAGTGCTGAACAGAGGGATCCCCGCACGCTTACAAAACATAGAACATAATACGCATCCAACAGATCGAATAGAACTTTTGCAACGGGGGCAGCATATCAGATGATACGCGGTAACAGCATGAAACCTCTCCAGGGGATGGCATTTTGCTGTACGTCTATCCCCGTCAAGCTTCGAGAGGAAATATCGCAGAAATTGACCTCGATGGGAGGCACCCACTACTCGGATCTCATGAGTGATGTGAACTATCTTATTGTAGGCGACCGCAAGACCGATAAGTACAACTATTGCATAAAGCATAGACACGATGTGAAATTTCTTAAACCCGAGTCGGTGCTCACTGTGTACAACCTCTGGCTAGAAGGCGAGGAATCCAGCGATTTGCTAGATATCAACAACTACCTACTACCCATATTCAGCGGCCTAGTGATCTGCATGTCCAGGATTACCTTTAGCGATAAGCAAGTGCACGAACAGTTGTTTCAGCAAGAATTCCGTAAGACAAACACAAGCTTGAACACTATTGGCCACCTAGAAATATATAAACTGGATGCGCTCTCGAAGTACATAGAAGCCAACGGCGGTAGAATAACCGAATCGCTCACGATATCAAACTCTTGTGTCGTGACCACCGAGAAGAAAGGAAAGCGGTACCTGAAGGCAATTGAGTGGAATATTCCCGTAGTGCACCCTATTTGGATATACGATTCGATGTTGAGGCAGGCGGCATTGAACTTGGATGACTACCATATAGATTTGGCAACCAAGGCTTACGCAGGAGGATGTATGGTCTGGGAGAAGGTATTGTCTTCGAATGCAGATAAATCGACCTCTGAAGCTACTGTCGTCAAGGATAAACCAAAGAGATCTGACGATGATATAATTAAACCCATTACACTAAATAGAGATCCGACTATCTGGAACTCAATTATGGACCAAAACGTCCCAAAGTCTAAAAATGTACAAGAGAACTTATGGGAAGAGAACCGAGAGGGGATTGAAGACAATAGAGAAGAAGCTGGAAACGACGTAGATGATGACGAAAGAGAGACCAATGAAAAAGAAGCTCTTCGAAAATCTTCCAAGGTATCCACCATCTTTATTGGCTTCAACTTTCTAATTGTTGGTTATAACTCTACACAAAGTTCAATCTTGTCTAAGGTGATTGAATCCAATGGTGGTGAAGTTACCCACGACCACCTGGACTCATCTATAACGCACGTCATAATTCCATCGAACTGTGGTCGTGAATCTTCCACTGTGCTAAGACCTTTACCGTCTCAAACAAAGGCTAGCATCAACAATTCTACTATTCAGTTGGTGACTGAATGGTTTATAGAGAGATCTGTCTATTACGAGAAACAAGTTTTAGACTATTGGGGAAAGCCAATTCGAGGAATATCCCCTCAAATTCCTGAGAGTAAATCTCTCAGGGTAAGCATAACTGGGTTTACGGGCATTGAACTCCTTCATATCCAAAAATTGATATCGTATATGGGCTTTGAGTTTTGTGAATCGCTCACTGCTAATAGGGATTTAATGGTAGTCAACATTAACCTTTTCAAAGATACTATAGCTGAAAAGTCCCCAAAGCTATTACAATATAAATTTAAGGATATAATAGATTGTCCGGTATATCAAGGAGAAGTGTCATTGGTGTCAAGTAAAAACAAGATAAACGCAGCAAAAAAGTGGGAAATTCCCTTAGTATCAATCGCATACATATGGGAAACTTTAGAGTTGACCATGAAGAAAGGAAAGTTAACGATGCCTGATATTTTAGACCTTCGTTGGTGTATGTTCGTTCCAAGGAGCTATAATAAAACAACAACGCTACTGGACTACATGAAAAGCGTTGAAAGATCTTCTACTGAATTGGATGCCACTCCCATTGAAACCGCCGAAACTTCTGCTCTACCGCAGCTCCCGTCTCCAAGAAGGGGAGCAAAGCAAAAATTCGGTAGAATTCTGGGAAGAAGCCCAACAAAGGACACAAATTCTTCTTCACCAAGTAAACGAGCGGAAAAGGAAATTCCCGATGTATCATTTGAAGAGGAGGATTTTGGAGTTGGATATGAGTCTGAAGCTGTTGAAATTCCAAGCGCTAAACGGTTAAGGACAAGCAGGAGAAAATGATCACCGTAGTAAAGCTCAGTGAGTATCAATTCAAGAGCAAGTTGGTAGGGTTTAACGTTCATATTTTAGTTCAAATAGTATTTGACTAGCTAGAATTTTTTACGGAAATACGAACGAAGAATAGTAATCGAATAATATATCGGAAAATAAGAACAGATGAACATTTGCCTTGCCTGTTTGTTCTTTCAGTCTAGTCTCTTAGTGCATAAAGGTTAGGAAAAGTAAATTCGTCTCTCTTTTGTTTTTCTTTTCTCACATTTTTTACTCCTTTTCTTACTAAATAACCAAGACACAGTTATTCTCTTACAAGTAGGTGTAGATTCCGGCCGAATAGTGGAATAGTGGCCCAGATAGTACACCAGTTGTCAGCCTTGGGGTGGTTGCAGCCACTAGTGCATACACTGTCCTGCATATGGATTCTTTATCGAGAGGTGAGAGTTTTTTAGGGCAAAGAGACCAAGAATGGTGTATAAGAATACTTCCTATTAAATTGGATACCGCCAACAAGTAGTTCTCCGAGATGCTTGAATTACTAGGATGGAAAAATGCGTAAGAAAGGTTCCATTACCAAAGTGATTCCCTAGAACTCTTCTCCCACCAAAATGCAGCCCGAGAACACCCACACACCTCTAGTTTTAAGTTATTTTCTCACGTGATATTTTGATCGCTCTCTCCACGTGTTGGAACATTTTCTCTGCGCTCTCTCAGCCAGCACCAACTACCTCACCATCAGCAAAACAGCCCACGTCAATTGTGCATTCAGCAAACCATTGAGTTTCAGTTCAAGTGCCATTCTGCTACTACCAATCTAGCGAACGAAGTGCCACCGCCAAATGCTGCGTATGTCTTCCATTACCCAGAGACGTCCCTCTCTTACAATTACCCTACTACTACACCTTCCAGGGCTCCAGCCCTAAATATCCTAGTGACTTCCCACTGACGCCCACTCATCGCTATCTCTTTTTTCCTTTTTTTTTTTTTCCCTCCCCCTCGCATCTCCAAAAATTTGCAGCGTTTCCATTTGGAGGCCAAAAATTTTTATTTATAAAAGTTTTCATCCCCTTTCTTTTAGAGTTTATTTTGTTTTACTACAACTACATCTATACAATTCAAAATGGGTAAGGAAAAGACTCACGTTAACGTCGTCGTCATTGGACACGTCGATTCTGGTAAATCTACCACCACCGGTCACTTGATCTTCAAGTGTGGTGGTATTGACAAGAGAACTATCGAAAAGTTCGAAAAGGAAGCCGCTGAATTAGGTAAGGGTTCTTTCAAGTACGCTTGGGTTTTGGACAAACTTAAGGCTGAAAGAGAAAGAGGTATCACCATTGATATCGCTTTATGGAAGTTCGAAACTCCAAAGTACCACGTTACCGTTATTGATGCTCCAGGTCACAGAGATTTCATCAAGAACATGATCACTGGTACTTCCCAAGCTGATTGTGCTATCTTGATTATCGCTGGTGGTGTCGGTGAATTCGAAGCCGGTATCTCCA
>JAJMKG010000054.1:32638-50295 GCA_030563865.1 Dujonia oleophila | reverse complement strand
ATAAGCAACAGAACCAGCAGATTCTTCCATTTCTCTTTTAACAAGATCCATTATAATTGGTCTGCCTTCTTTGAAATTGACATGCGGTAATCCTTTTTGTAGTCTTCTAATGATGGCTGAGTTGAATTCCTGTTTGTCACTGAATTCCGTCGGTTCCATCTTGTCAACATCATTTTCATTGGAACTACTACCTTTCTCATACAGCTCATTGTCGTATGTATCATATTGTTCACAATTAAAACTTAAAGTTGGTTGAGTAACATAGATTGTACATTGTAAGCCAGAATTTTCAAGCGCCTTAATTTCATCGTGAAACCAAAGTAAAGAAGTGTACTCTTTTATTATCCAATGCAACTTTGTAACCTTGTTCGATTTTTGGAGAGACCTCTTGTGAGCCAAGTCGATTGCTTCTGAGTAAATTCCTGGGATTCCACTACCACCAGCGATGAAAACTGCAGAGTCATAAACTTTAGCTGGAGTTGGCTCACCGTATGGACCTTCAAGTGTTACTCTAATCTGAGCTGATTTTTCTGGAAAAGTTTGCAAATATTGATAAAGTCCATGTGTAATACCGCCTTTCACTTTCACGTACATAACAATGTACTCATCCGAGTCAGGTGAAACTGTAAATGTGAACGGATGGGATTGCCAAAAGCAAGATGGTCTCAAGAAGTGAATAAAAGCATGACCACCTGGGGTTGCGTGCCAAAACTTTGGTTTGCGGACAATAATTTTTAAAGTATCATTTGCCAAAAGTGTTACAGTAGCCTTGGGAAATCCAAAATGAATGAGTCTTGCAATTCTGACCGCTCTATCGAATGCCCAACATGCAATACTGGCATACAAGAATTCAAGGTAACCTAAATCAATAACATGGTACCAAGTTCCTACTACAAAAAGAACAGCCATGACAATGTGTACTAGTAGGAACATCTCGTACCATTCTCTTCTAAAGTATAGAACACTCTGAAACCAAATGATACCTCCAGCAACAGTAGCATAGGTTCCATGTTGCAAGTACACTTCTTTATAATTTGCAGCAAAAGAACCATCTATTACAAAGTTGGCAGAGTATGCACCGGCATGAACGACAACCAAGGTGAACATCACTCTGGCAATCCATTTATGGTAAGTAATGAAAGTTGCAAAATTGATTCCTGTGACCCACTGTAAGAAGTTATTTCTCCCTGAAAAGAGAATAACAACAGGAACCATGATAGTGGCTGTAATTCCTGACCTATCACCCAAATATCTGTTCACAGCAAGTGCTTTCGACTTGAAAACCGGATCATCTTTAAAGTAGCTAATATTATGGGAATTGCAAAAGATCGTGACAGCGCAAAAACCAACTAGAATAATAGTTTCAATTCTAGTTGGAGCCAAAAAGTTCACATTGTTGAACCATGAAACATCTTTGGCTTTACACTTTGTGCCAACAGCTGGTAGAATGACGTGCTTTCTCAAAAAATTAGAGAAGGGTCCAGTGAGCTTCTTGACAAGACCAGGACAAAAGAACTTTGCCCAATGAGAGATAGAGAACACCGACAATACAAGGGCCCAATAGGCTACCATTCCACTTCCATAGTATAAGGAATCTCTATAGTTTCCATAAAATTTTCCATAAGCTTTTCTGTATATACAAATAACTGTAGCATTGACTTTAATAGGTACTTCAATTGTTCTAGATGCATTAAAATTTTCTATTTCTGAAGTATATACTGCGTTCTTGCTAAAGTTTTGGTAACCAGCCAAGTAAGTCTCTTCGGTGAGAGTGACGTTATAGTAACTTTTGCAAAACTGAAGGTATTCCTTTTCTGATCCACTAGGTGCCTTTCCGAAATTAATACAACCTGCCATACTAGATATAAAATAAGGATTCGAGCACATACATGTTTTGGCTGTCTTAACAGCACAGAAGGTAGCACTTTTTCTGATAGCTACATTACATGCTACTCTACTTATCTTACCTTCAGTCACCGGATCATATTTTTTATACGAGAACACAACATTAGCGAAAAGCAAGATACAGAGAAAATTTTTGAACATTACAATCGTATTGACCAATTTGATTTAATCCATTTGCTTTGAGAAATACCAGCTGAAGGTTTCCATTCATCTTTTATAGCTCTGGTTTCTAAATATGGTTCAAATAAATTCCCCCATCTTAAACCACTAAAAGTTGCAAAATTGTTTTTTTATTTATGCAGGTATGCGAGCTTTCTCTCAATTTACGAAACATGGCTAGAAACGAAAGTGCCAAGACTTAGTAGTACATATGCAAAGGAGAAAAGTCACATCAAATGGAATCCAAAGAATTGAAGAAAAAAATTAATCTTGCCGATGATATCAGATATTGACTTTTTTCCCCAAGAAAAAAATATAAGCGAAAGAGAAAAATAAAGTTATAAGATGATAACATCTTCTGTTCATCTGATAAAAGTGAGCGAGGGTTGAACAGTGGTCTTCTAAATCACAACTTCCTGTTACAAGTATGTCTTAGCTTCAACAAGTCAACTATCCAAAAATCGAATTGCAGAAGCCGATATTCGGACGCTATATAAAATTTTCTCCCAGAATTTATCCAATGAGAGAAATGACATCAAGTTTTAAAATTAAGCATGCATGAGGTGCTTTGCTCTTTGCAGTTAACTAGGCGCAATAGGAGAATTTTCAGTGGGCTCGCTCGTAGTAACTCATGTACTTCCTTTTGTTTAATTAAGAGCCCTCTAGTGCCAACATAACAGGCTAGCGTGGATCATGGCTGTTACAAGATTTTTTATCTCCATTAATTCTTCATTCTTTTGGTCACAACGATATAAGAGACAAATTTGGTTCCTTAATTTGGTGTTCAGATCTCATTTTTTGGGGTGCGCCGCATGTTCTTAGTCCACTTCTTTGTTGAACTCTCTTTTTCATTGCATACTATTTTTCTGCATTATAGCCAATCCAATAAAATGCAATCTTTTACATAAGCGCAGCTTTTGAACTAAAAAGATTACGAAAAATGATGCAGAACAGAGGGTATCATAGCTTGAATTTCTTTTTTGTATTCGTTAATCGAATTCGTACTTTTTTCCTTTCATTTTTGTTTTCATGCCTGTAACTGATCAGATCAGATAACTTTTCCTGCGTTAGATGCTTTAAGCAAGTATTTTTTTGCAGGGGTGCATAATTAAGCAGGAAGTCGTACATTGTAAGGCAGCTAGGCTGCGTTGCATTCAACCAAGTCGAGCAATGTTTAAAGAAGACAATGAACTTAAATCTGTGCCGTAGGAAAAGTTTGTTTTAACTTGAGTAAATCAGCTGTTGTGCCGCACAATAATCGGTATTTAATGCCATTGCATAAATCTTGACTGTGGGGGATACACTCAGGGCTATTGTTAATAAAAGTATCTTTCTTCTAGATATTAAGCGTAATAGCTCACATAAAAGACATAGGGTAGGTGCCTCGATGATTCAACTGAAATGTAAGTAGTATACATTTAATAGAGATGACTATACAGAGAAGCTAAGGGTAAAATAGTCATGAATAATAACTCATAACAACTTTATAATCCTTTAAATTTCAATCGTACAATGTTCATAAATATTTAACGACAATTAACAATTGATATTAAATATCACTATGCCTCAAATGAAGTTCCTATAATCAAAGCTGAAAAAACTTGAACCTGATAATCAATCCATCCCCTGGAAACTTAATTTGTCTCGAGAGGAATAGGTGATACTGTTTCGTAAAAAAACAAAAAAGAAAGAAGAAGAGCTAGAGAGGGTAAGCTTGCAGTAAACGGTTCAACAAATGAAGATTGCGCCATAAAGACATGACGAGAGAGCAGAAACAAATCAATCGTAATTTTTATCGTTTGATGTCTGAAATATGACAATATACCCAACGAGACATATCGAGCTTGGAAATTGTTGGTAACAGGAGGCTTAAGAGGAACTTCAAGAACACTTGCCTCTCCCGATGAAGGGGATTACACGTCTAATCTTACAGAAGCGGAATTCTGCGCCATGTTTTAAACTTGGATTCACGTGAACAGGGCAAAAACGGAACACCTTTCCTAGAGCAGAAGGACACCATAGTTGCACTAAAACTAAATTTAGAGAGTGGAACACTTTCAGCTGCTACCATACTTTCTACGTCCCTGTAGATTGGTTAACTAAAATTATTCAAATTAGAATACATGCATATAGTGTTACGTTGTACTAAGTAATTCGATAAATATCCACCAAACCTGAAAATGCAGCATGTTGGATTATTTCTTTAGTCCCAACAATAGGAAAGTTATATAATTCCATTTGTGCGTACCAAACGGACTTATAGTTGTCATGCATATTTTTTTTCTCTAGGGTATGCGGTTCAACTTAATTTCTTTTATAACCGTCAAAGTTCGCAAAGCGGTTGAGGCTGCAGACGCAGAATTTACACCCGTTACTATCCTGCCGTCGGCAATAGAAAAATCATCAAATGGTCCCACCGGCGACATATACTTAGCACCATTTCGTATTGCAATTTCCCGCATAGTGGAGAAATTTCTTTTCATCAATAAATCATACACCTGAAATAGCTTCTCTCCAATATCCGTAAAGCCTGTGATCACCTTTCCTTCTATCAAGGACTTATCAGTGCCTTTCTCTTTCAACCCATCGAACATCACTTGTGCATGGCATATGGCTGCAATTACACCACCATTTTGATAAATTTCAGCAGCTAAGTCCGCTACTTTTGAATTCGGATAATCGAAGAGACATCCATAGCCCAGTGACGCATAAAATATTTCGTAATCTGCAGCATTGATATCTTCAGGTTTACAAATTTTCCTCATGTTTACGTTAAAGTCTGAATTGTCACATTTGAAAATAAATTTATCCTCTCCTTTCAATTCGTCATAAAGGAGGGAATACTCGTCAATGCCAAAAGATCCAGTCTCTGACACGAAATCAACTTCATAGCCCTTTCGTTTGTAGACTTTATGCGCTTGTATGGCTTGTACTACGCATAGGCCAGTATTTTTCCCTCCCGAATAAAACTCTCCATGGTAAGAGGTAATTGCAATAAGTACCCTTCTGGGCGTCATCTTAACTTTTTTATTAACGAAACGGTATTATTTACATCAATGGTTGAAATGCAGAATTGATAACCTCGCTTAAAAAAAGGAAAAAAAAAAAAAAAAAGGAAATATTAAAGTCAGGTTTGTTGCATTTATTATATCTAAAGAGGTCTCTTGTCAGCTTATGTGAGACACTAGCCATTCTCTAAGATCTTGGTTCCTCTCCGCGAGTTTATTTTAGTTTGCTTAGTAATTTTTCTCTCGAATTGGGTTAACTGCGAGAAGGGCGTCAATTTTTCGCTTCTTAACTCCACTTGAGCCCCGACAAATTACTAATATACAGATTTACGTACTCCCGGATGTTACCGCATTGGGTATTTTCTTTAGCTTTATCCATTTGGCGAGCTATACTATCCTTCACAAAGTCTGCTATCTGTATTCTCTAACTATTAATCAGCGACTGAGTCTTATTTTTATGTCTATATATGGTACTCTAGTATTAATCTTTTACCTTATTAGTGTCCTTTTCTTTAATTTCTGCATCACTGCGAACCAAATGTTTACTAGTTGGAGTATCAGTATCTTTTGATCTCAATCCATACTTCTTTAATGCTACAATTCTAAGTTTTTCCCCGTATAGTATTAGCACCACTGCGCACCCTGAGGCAACCCATAGGACACAAGCACTAATTGTGCAGGTAAGGCCAATACCAATGGATTCTATGCTTCTCAAACAAGTTGCCAGCGCAATTGCGCTAGCTATATAACGTGTGAAATATGACAGACCAACGGCGTCACCACCTAATTCTGGCATGGAATCAACACAATATGTATTGGATGCTGGGAACACGAAGGTTTGCGCGATGCCCGAAATAAACAGAAATATTATTGGCACAGCCATACCACCTTTTTCCTTTTCTAATGTCCACCCATATATTAACATACATCCTGGGTAGACAATTCCCAACGGAACCAAAACCGCCTTTATTCTATCTTCTGGTACTCTTTTACCCTTCTTACTAATATTTCTTCTCACTACGTAATCTGCCCATCTACCTCCGAACACACTACCCACAAGATATCCACAACCTGGAGGTAGATAGAAAAGCGCACCAAAAATCGGTGTCGTTAAATCAAATCTAGGATCGACCACGTATCTGATAGGTGTTAAGAGTGTGTACATAGTGAAAGTCAAGGACATTACAACGAACCCACCAAGAAATAAGTTAGGATACTTGAGAGCACCAATGACCCTTAGCGGGTTATATGATATCCATACAAATTTTCTCCCAGGTTCATCGATTCGAATTTCTCTGAGAGCAATTTGCATCTTGGTTTCAACTGATGTTTCGGGCATGAAAAATATAACAATTACAAGCATAAAAGCGGTACATCCCGCTAGAACGTAAAATATTACTCTCCAAGAAGTGTATGTTACAATTATGCCGCCTATAACTGGACCGAATGCCGGTCCAGCTTGGGTACCACATAAAATTAACCCCATCGCCGTACCTCTCTCGGTTGGTTTATAAATATCTCCCATCATATGCGCGGCGGTTGTAAAAAAAGCAGTACCGAAGAGTGCCAGTAGTGACCTAAATACGTAAAACATTGCCAAATTTTGCAGTACTGCAACCAAGATGGTGCATATACAGAAAAGAAGCAAGCATAGAAGAAATGTGGGGCGTCTACCGTATATGTCTGAAAACGGTGAAAATATGCACGGCGACATGGACATGAAAATGCAGTAGACTGCAGCGGATATGTTGATCACTTCACCTGTTGTGTGAAATTCTGCAGAAATCTCAGGCACCGCTGGTAAAAATGCCAAGCCAGACATAGGCGAGAGAAAACATGAGCTTGAAGCTAATGCAACTAGTAAATGTTTCTTGGAGTTACTGAATCTTTCATATTTGTTAATTTCGGGTTTAGTGTCTAGTGTACCCCCACCGATACTTTCTTTTCTAACCGCAGATGTGCTAGAAGCTACACCTGCTTCGCTTCGTCTTGACTGAATCTGTGTCAACTTTCTCGACAAAGCTTCTTCTGCAATACTCGGAGTCGGAGTCGCATTCGGGGTCTTTTCCGATTTTCCGTTGTCATCAAAATCTCGATCATTTTCTCTAACAAGGCCTGCAACTGCCTCGAGATCCTGTTGCGAATATTGGCTTATGGAGGTAGCTAAGGAATCTTCATCCAGTGACCTTCGCATAGTGCGCTCTTCTCCGTGTGTTTGTATGTATGTGTGTGTGTGTGTTTAAACGGCTGAGAAATAAACAAGAAAAAAAAAATATTTCAAGAAAAAAAAAGAATGCAAGTGGAGCTAAAAGTTGAGTTGGTCATGGTTCTAGTTAACTTTATATGTACTACGAGAAAAAAATTCTTTGACACATTTCTTGACTCATATGTCACAATATACTCCACAGCAAAATCTGCACTAGCTGGGATTGGCGCATAAAATCAAAAGTACTCCGTAAGCAAAAAAACTTCAACAGAAGTCACAGCCAAAAAAAGTTTCAACTTATTTCTCTCTGTATTCCATCGGAAATCTTTAACACTCCATACGTTGGACCACAAGATCTTGTATATTTTTAGGTGAAATTTGTGAGATTATGCCACAGAGGATATTTTTTTGCTTGGATTCAAATAATTTGTTAAACAGTACATTGCATCGCATCTGCATAACGCAGTGGAACAACTAACACATTAATCCGTCTTGACTTTCCTTAAGTGTGAATTACTCGGAGCTAAAACTCACTGCATAGAAAAGAAATCTTACAGTCAAAATTTTGGAATAGGGTTACACTTTTGAAGGCTAACATATCGAAATCGAGAAAAGCTAACTCAGATTAAATTTGCAGTCGTCCCTGGGGACAAGTATGAAGTAAGTTTTGTGATTAGAACCTAAATAAGCAATATTGACGAAGCCCCCAGAAAGAAAAGATTCATCTTTAAATTGATCGCAACTTAGTCTTGAAGTAGTATTGGAATTTCCAGATTTAACTAACGTATAGTTCTAATTAGAGTAGATTACAGCTATTTAGAAAAGTCTACTAAGCACTATTTTGATTTAAAGTTGCGCGCAACTTCCCATTAGACCCTCCAATTGGTCAAATATTGATGCACTCTGCAACCTGTGCACTGGAGCCTTATCAACCTTCAGTAAGCAAAAGTCGATTGGGAGCACCACTAAATTTGACTTTAATTTTGAAGTCACGCTTAACTTCTGCTATTGCTGAAAGATAATTTTATTTTGTCATTTGTATTTCTTAGCGAATTGCGGCTTTTGACTTCAGTTTAGCAAATTCTAATAAGCCCGCGCGCTAACTAGATAACGTTGCGCAAGAAGACGAATCCATTAATATAACCCCCCCGCACGAACGCAAGAACAATGACAAAATGTATATCTAAAGTCAAAAATAATATTTTTTTGCTATCAATTGTAGCATTTTTGAAAACAGTAGTAAAAAGAAAGGATAAATTTATCATACCTCTAAACCCGATTAATGCACGTACTCCATTAAGCTTTGAAAATTTTTTATTTTTCATTCTGCAACTTTAATTGGTAGATGAATTTACCAAAGGAAAAGCTACCCAACACAGAGTAATTTTTTTTATTAAATCGCTTATTATTAAGGTTCATATGGTTGATGAGTTTGCTGGAAGCGAGGTGCATAAAAACTACCTATCCGTTCCGTTGAAATCCGTTAACAGTAATTTTCTGTAACACAAGAAATTACTTGTTAATTTTACGGCCAAAAAATTTCTTTTACATAAGGTTATATGCTGAAGCATGGCGATTTCCCACATTTAGAATCGTCGCAGAACTCACTATAACTTTTGGAATGTATTCCATGCATAATTGCTTCCATGAATAATGCACAGACGAAGTTGCAAATGAAATTGCTTGTTAGTGCAATACGTTGTTCTAAAGTTTCCTTTTGTATGTTTCTATGTAGGTTTCTAGGTAGCCTTTCTGGACCCAGTGATTTCCTACTATCAAATTAATTTTGTTGGCTTTTTCGCACGCATGATTCAGAGGCCGAAGTAAAATTCACAGAATATTATTTTTTGCTTTTTAAAAATACCTTTAATAAATTGTCGCTGTAAATCTATTATGCAAAACAAGAAAAACGGAAAAAAATAAAAGAAAAATATATGCCTTAGTAAATATGTAAAAGAAAAGTGCAGTTACGAAGGTTGAAATTTCAATCCAATGAGACTGTAGCATGATTTCACTGACAGAGCTGTATGGTAAGGCTCTTTATTCAGGGAGCTAAAGAGCGGAAAGAGGAGATCCACCTTTCTCAACACTTCATTATTTTCTAGGGAGTCGTATTACCAAAAAAAAAAAAAAAAAAAAAATAAAAGCTTATAAAATATTTTGCTACCGTATTAATTCGTATGTAAACTTGACAACGCAAGTTGATTTCAAAAATTAATGTAAGGGCCGAAAATATTAAAAGCTAAATAGCTAAATTTTCCGAGAACAATGGCCCACCGGTAGAAAGCGAAATATTTTTAAAAAGGCTTATTCTTTGATGAGGAGAGAACTATGAGATCCTCAATATGTCACAAGTGCTCTCATCAACCCCACATATACATGTTATCTTACTTCTTTCTTGAACAAAAAGTAGCAACGTGGAATGTCTTTGTCGAAACTCAGATAAAACCTAATCCTGGTTATGAGCGCTGTCATGATGTAAAGTCGAAGGATCCACAAAAATGGAATGTATAATTGGCTTACTCCGGCCCAAGCGAATAATACCAATAATGTCACAATACTTGGCCAACCTTTCCAATTCCAGATTTAAAGTTTGAATTACATATTTTTTTTTTCTTTTTCTTTTTTTTTTTTTTTTGGGTTTCAGGACAACATAAAAAGGAATGGCACCCATGGGAAGTGCCTGCACCTTAAATTAAGCTTTCATGCATAAAACTCGCATAACATCGTCCGATTTTCCATGCATACTTGTTGTAGTACAGGAAAGCAAATCGAGGCTCTTTTCGCTCTGATTCAGAATTAGCAAAAAAAAGCAAGTAAACAAGAATGTTCTTTCCTAATACGAAAGTTGTTGAAGAAGTAGAAGAGGCAGCAACGAATAAACTACCACTTCCATTGACTAAAGTCCATGTAGAGCACCATTCTCAGTCATCTAATGTAGAATTTCCAATCGAATTCAAATTTTGGTGCCAATATTTCACTGCAACTTATCTCTCCACCTAAGATTTTTTTATTTTTTTAGCACTGTATGTGCTGCATTAGCGGAGTTCCATGAGGACTTATACTCAACTTTCCACTTCATGCATACGTCTCAGTAAAGAAAATCAAGAATAAGAAAACAAAAAAATAAAATACTACGTGAAAAATAAAATAAAATAAAAAAAAAAAAAAAAAAAAAAAAAAAAAAAAAAAAAAAAAAAAAAAAAAAAAAAAAAAAAAAAAAAAAAAAAAAAAAAAAAAAAAAAAAAAAAAATAGATCAAGATTAAAATAATACATTTTTAAATGAATTAGAATCCTTAACATGGAAGATAGACGTTTTTTTACGTCTTGTTGACGCCTCAAAGATTTAGTGAATTTTGAACAGCAAGAGAGTTAGGTTCCATTTGTGTATCGATCTTTCTATTTTTATGTGACTATAAAAAAAAAAAAAAATACTCTAACTTTAAAAATAATCGACAAGTAGATACCAGGGAAAGAGACCAACAATTATTGAACTAATAATGTTAAGTGCTTCAACTCAAGCGAAATATATACCCTTTCCTCAATACATGCCAGAACAAGTTCGTGATAATAGTAACCATAATATTGGTGATTCAAATAATAGCCAAGGACAAATGGACCTGCAGGGATATTCATGGGTAAGATCGGTAGAACATGTTGGCTCTGGACCTCAGGATAACAGGTATCCAGTAATTGAAGACAACTTTAGAGACATGTATCATTCGGCAGTAGTGCCGACAAAGCACTATGATGAGTACATGCAGCCTCTTGATCAAGGCTCGCATGCGCAACCTCAACAGCTGCAGCAACTTCAACAGGATCAATTGCATTTACTGCATCATCAACTTCTACCACAGCAACTGCAGCAACAAAATTTTCTACCACAACAACAGCATATACTAGCACCACAGAATATGCAGCAGCAGCAACCGCAGCAACACCCAATGATATATCAGCAGCAGATAATACAACAGCAGCAGCAACAAGTACCACAGCAGCAGCAGCAGCAGCCGCAGCAGCAAATCCAAGTCCAAGTTCAACAGCAACAACATCAACAAAAGCACCAGCAACACTATTACCATTTTACATCTCCTCTCCAACTTGGCGGTCAAATAACTCCAGGTAACCCTATCCCAGGAGTCCCACTTTCGGGTCCTGCGCATGAAAGTATGCACCTCGCGCAGTCGGAACAAATGCATCCCGAAATGGCAGGACTAAAGACTCAGGTTCCTAAAATGCAAAGTCCATACACAAACTTGATTCATTTATCGCAACCCCAATCACCTTTCCAGTATCAGGCCCATGCTCCCCATAACTTGCCACACTCGTTGCAACCGATCATGCCGCCGTTGACCGACGCCTATCCTTTACACAATGATAACTCTCCTCTTTTACAAGGCAAGACCTACCAACAAGGATATGAACTGGACCCGCAGACAAATCAAACTCGAAGGACCCTTCTTCGATGTCCCGTTCGCGATTGTCCATGGAATCAAAGGAAAATTAGAAGAGCAGAATTAAGAAAACATTGCTTTGAAACTCACCTAAATAAAGGTAAAATTGCTAGAGGAATAGACCCGGAAACTGCAGACTTAATTTCCCTGTTGTCCTATAAATGCAATGTACCTAATTGCGGCAAGCACTATAGTAGAAGTGATTCTCTCAAGAGACATATAAAACTCATACACAATAGATCGACTAGCAGATTTAACAAGAAGCTTAGAGATAGAGCATTAAGCGAGGATGCAAAGTTGATCTAATGTACTGGTGCAAGTATGGTAAAGAACTTTTTTTATATTTTTTAAAGGTTACATTGATAATAGCTATTTTGCAGCCACAATTTTTTTCTCATCAAAAGCGTCTAGAGGGAAAAACGATTATAACGAAACAGGCATGATTAATGAGGGTAATGAAAGGTAAAATATTAGGAGGTCATGTGCCATTGTACAATATATATATACGTATATATTCACAAACTAAAAGGGAAATAAAAGGGAGGGCATCTGGAATTAGAATCTAATTAATAAATGGTATAAGTAGGTTGAATAAATTCTTTCATCTTATTGTCCTTAAATTGACTTCACTATTTTTCTTTTTTTTTTTTTTTTCTCTTTAATTTTCATTCAGATCTTATAGTTAAAAGCAATTATGACAGTAGCAGCTGAATTTGAAATCAGCAATCAAGCTTATGCTAAAGCGTTTACGAAAGGGGAATTGGCACTTCCACCTGCAAGGAAGGTTGCTGTAATCGTGTGTATGGATGCAAGAATTGACCCCGCCGCTGCACTCGGATTGCAGGAAGGTGATGCACATGTAATTAGAAATGCAGGGGGAAGAGCGTCTGACGCACTTCGTAGTGTGATCATTTCTCAGAAGCTATTGGGCACGAGAGAAATTGTTATTGTGCATCACACCGATTGTGGGATGTTAACATTCACCGATGGGGATATCAGAGATATAATTAAGAAGGAAGGTAAAGAATCTTCCCAATCTGCAAATTTTGCAGCTGCCGCAGATACAATCTCATTTTTGCCATTTTCCAATTTGGAACAAAGTGTTATCGATGACATTGATTTTCTCAAACTGAGCCCATTAGTACTTGATGTACCAATTTCAGGCTACATCTATGATGTGAAGTCTGGAAAGATCGGAAAAGTCCAATAATGATTTATTGTCATTTTAGTTAGTAAATCTTTTAGTTATCCAGGTGATAAGTTTTTAATAATCTTAATGTTTCCTTTTTTATTATTACTATTTTTTTTTTTTTTTTTTTTTACTTCTGTAGATGCCGATATTGAAGAACAAGTGTAGAGATGATGCACACATGGTGGAACGCTTACAAAACTGTGAACTCAGTTTACTCCAGCTTTCATATTAATTCATCTTAGTTCATATTGCAAAGTAAATATCTTCATATATTAAATGAGCCACTCCCACTCTCTAGTGACTTCCGGAATGTCCGTTCGCAGCGCCATTGGAGTGTCCGTTCAGGTTTCCATTCTTAACATCTTCCTTGTCTTCAAAGTATGGCTTCTCTCCAATTACAGTAATTCTGTAGTGGTGACGAGGACCGGTTTCGTGTTGTAAAAAATCGGTACTTGCTGTGTGGAGAGTTATTCTGTTGTCCCAAGCAATCACAGTTCCACTGTTAGTCCCCTTATGAGTAGCTCTAACTTGAAGTTCAGGATTATTCAAAACATGCTCGTGAAGTAAGTTCAAAACTGCAGCCGATTCATTAGGCTTTAAACCTTTAACTCTCTGCACAAAGGCTCTAGAGAAGAAAAGAGACTTTTCACCGGTTACAGGGTGAGTTCTAACCAATGGATGCTCAGTAAAGTAATCAGCCTTCACTCTGGCAACGCTATTTCTAATTTCTGCTCCCTTGTTCTGGTAGTAGTTGGAATGAATCAAAGTGAGAGACTCAAAAAATTTCTGCAAAGTTGGACTCAATCTTCTATATGCTTCTCTTGTATCGAGGAAAACAGTATCACCGCCAGATTCTGGAGCTTCCAAAGCGACAAAGAAGGAAAAGGAAGCGGGGTACTCTTCAAAACTAATATCTGAGTGCCAACCGCTAAGAGAGTTGGTATTGGCGAATGCTTTTGCATATCTGCTTGCATCTCCTGCCTTACGGTAAGTCACAAGCAATTCTGGGTGGCCCTTTGGAGAAATCAGAACTGGGTGAACGTGAAGAGGACCAAAATGAGATCCAAATTCTGAAGAGAACTTTGGCAGCTTATCCTTAAGATCCTGATTACGGAATATCACAAGACCCCTGGTCTCAAGATACAATGCCAAATCATTCTTTCCGGCTTCATCAAGCTCACTAAGCTGTAATCCGTCGATCTCGGTACCCAAATTTGGACTTAAGTCAAATTTAGTGAACTTAGAACTTTTGCCTGCAAATAAGTTCTTGAAAGTCTTGTCACCCAAATGTCCCTTATCGTTTTTAGCTCCGTCAGGGTTCTTCTGAGCGTTATATTTGCCTTCATCTTCAGCTTTGGTTGGGTGAATGTATTCCGGGTATTTAAGCAGCTTTACTTCTTCCTTCCACTCTGGGCTGTCCTCAGAAATTTCCAGATCAATGGAAGCCTTAATCAATTGTCTGACAAGTGGATCGTTCAATTCGGAACCGTAAATGTAATAATTACTCATAGTTTATAGCTTTTTGTTAATGTTATCTGGCGTATTGTCGTAAATGCGCACACAGTCTTCTTTTATTTTTGCACCCATTTGGAAGCCCGCTGGCTTAACTTTTATACCGTCGTTGAAGGAGATAGTTTTTAGTCAGTTTCATCATTTGTGCTATTTTTTTCATAATATGCTGTCATATCAGATCGAAATTGTATATCCCCAGAGTATAGACCTTAAAACAATCAATTTATCTCCATGGAGCCACATTATCTAATCTCTAGCACCAATTAATTCATTGTGGTTGCAAAGCATGCGACCCGATTGAGCCTCAACACCGAACTCTAAAAATTATCTCCGAAATCAGAAGAAAAAAGGGAAAAATGATTTGCAGTTGCGCGTGCAACGAGATCAGAGTAAGCTTCCATATAGCTAGTTTCATTTCGATTTAATAATTACGAATTTTTTCCCTACAAGCTTTCATTCACAGTGGAAGTTGCGCAATTGCGCACTACAGGTACAATCGAGACACTCCTGTACACTTGCCCTTGGTTTTGATATCGCTCTTGCTTCTTTCCATTTGCCCAATTCGTCTAAGATCAATACATGTAGTGCAGGTGAGCCCAAAGATATGATAAACAAACATGGCATGCACCGCAGCTTCTGGAGTGCATCAAAGACCTTCTCGATATGGTAATACTCTGGTTTACGAATCTCTCTCTGGTTTCAAATCAAGAATGCAACGCAGCTCCAAAGCTACTCTTCATCAGATGTTTCATACCTGCACACACTCGAAGGCGAAACAAAGGATGGCATTGATCCATGTTTCACATTGGACTATATGCATACCCCACGCACAGCACCAATAGACCCAGCAAAGCCGGAAACGAAAACAATACTGATGAAGTGGTTTAAACGTGCCAAAAAAAAAAAAATAAAAATAAAAATAAAAATAAAAGTAAAAATAAATACAAGGTTTTTAGATTAGTGGCCACTCCAAGTGTATAAACACTGACCTATAATGTGGTACAGTATACCTGCAGCAATTGCATTATTTTCTTGCATTGCTAGGATATCTGCATCGGATGGAGATGATTTGTTCATTTTTGATGATTGTGTGTATCAATGTGTGCAGCTATCGTGCTACAACAACCTAGACTACAAACAGGACTACAGATGGGATCGGGATTGGAATCCTGATTATAACGATAATTGGGTATTCGACGATATACCGCTCGCTCCTCACTTGACTGCCCTAGGCTGGACCTGCCAACTGAATTGTGACTACCAGTGTCAAAGAATAGTGACCCAGATCCGGATCGACGAAGGCAACGAAATACTCCAATTTCATGGGAAATGGCCATTTTGGAGAATTTATGGCATACAGGAGTTGGCAAGTGTTATATTCTCCATAGGAAATTTTATCCCACACTTCTTGGGTGCTACGAAAATAATTTCAGCAATTCGCGCTCATGAGGGCCACCTGTGGAAGCAATGGCAGTTCGTAAACGCTCTTAGCATGGCTGCTATTACCATGTGCGCATGGATAGCGTCTACAATATTCCATATCAGAGACTTTAAACTCACAGAGAGAGTAGACTATTTTCTTGCGGGATTGACGGTGTTGACTGGATTCCACGGCATAGCTGCTAGAGTTTTCAAGTTATACTTACCGGAGAAGAAAGATAAGGCCATCGTATTGTTTTTAGGATGCCTTGCAGCATATTTGGGTCACATTTTGAAATTAATTATTGACTGGCTGTATACCTATAATATGGTAGCTAATGTGATAGTTGCTATTTTACAGAACTGCTGCTGGTGTCTCTTGTGCTACAACTTGTACAGTTCATTCTACTCACAAGAGGCGGCTACTGAAAGCGAGAAAGCGGTACTTGAACCAACGCATCTCAAGTATATCAACTTGAACTTGACGATCTTACCCAGTTTCTTTACTAGATCTCCAAAATTGTACTCCCTTTACCCATTAATCCTTCTGTTAATAGTTGCGATGGGGATGTCGCTAGAGATTTTCGACTTCCCGCCCTTCTTTTACGACTTGATTGATGCGCATGCATTGTGGCACTTGGTTACAATTATTCCAGCAGTGTACGGGTTGTACGACTGGTTAATTTGGGACATAAACGAAAACGTCATTGGCGAGTTAGACCTCATTCAAAGCTCGAAGAACAGATAAAGTGAGTAAGCTTACTTTTAGAAATTATTTATTAATTAATATACAGAAAACGTTTCTATTTAATCACTATCGACTTCTTCGGCAGGAACGTATGGAGGAGGCTTGAAAAATTCCTGATCTTTTGACACAAAATTTCTAAATTCTTCCTTGTTGTCAACGTATTGGTACAAGTATTCTAATTCTAAGTCGTGTACTTGTCTTCCAAGCATGATTAAAGAGTGCAATGGTTCACCACTGTCATACTCTGCCAACTGGCTCAAAGTAGCAGCCTTGAATTTTTGCTGTGGAGAACCCAATCTGGAAACGGCAACACATGGAGTGTCCGGTGTATAAGCTTGCTCTCCTCTAAGTTCTTCAATTTCAAGCAATTGCTGCGCAGCAGTTGCAATGTCCATGTATCTTGGAGGTTCATAAATCAATCTACCTCTGGCCATATTTTCAATGCTTTGTTCTTTGACCTTGATATCAAGCAACAATAATGTATGTAATCCAATCTTTCTGTTTTCCATTACCTTATTGTAAAATGAATCAGGCTTCCAAGAATCCGTAAAGAAAACCAAAGAAACGGTTTGGCCAAATTGGTACAATTGCAACCCACAGGCACCTACCGCATTCATCACTGATGCATTGTGAATAGCCTCTACGGGGATTCCCAATTCTCTAGCTCTGATGATAAGATCTGTGTGGGTGGTGGCTCCGAATGGATCTCCTACAACTAAGAAGGCTACGTCATCTTCTTGGGCTCCTTCCAAAATTTTATCTGATCCGGTCTCAACCAACTCTCTGTCAGCTAAAATAACTTCTCTGCCATAATATTTTTCCAAGGTAGATTGGTCTGCGGCCATCAAAATCGAAGTATAGGCCTCCAAATAAACTCTTTTACACTTACGTACGGTCTCCAAACCACGTACTGTGATATCAGACTCGTACGACAAACCCAACCCAATCAAATAAAGCATTTTTTTCTACTGTTAAGAAGAAGGTATGATAGTATACAACTTTTTTTTTTTTTTTTTTTTTTGGCATCTGTATGTGCTTCAATGAGGTCACGTG
>JAJMKG010000054.1:0-32538 GCA_030563865.1 Dujonia oleophila | reverse complement strand
GGGCTTCCCTCTTTTGAAGTTGGATGTCTCCACATGGAAGTTGTTACTTTGATACACTTTCGGGTTATCTGCAGGACGCGATGAGGTATACCGATGGGAGTCTTCTGGCATGCAAACAAGTTGTGTGTCCTAATTTCTAGGTGATTTGGTGGATCTACATCTTCCCACCAAGATGGATTGTCCGAGCAGCAACTTCAAAGAAGTGAAAACTTCCCGTCTGAATAATCGCAAAAAAAGTAGTCTAAATCTAGACTTGGAACGATTTGAAGAAATCAAACGTAGGGAAAAAGAGTTGCAGGCGGATATACCTCCCAACAGAATACAAAAATATCTAATCAAACCCGAATTGAGAAGTAATGACTCCAGGTCCAGATTTCCTCTAGTTTCAGTCAAAGATGAAGAAAGAGAAAAATCAATAAATGGAGAAGTACCGATGGATTCCATAGGGAAAAGAACCAGAAGGTCTACTCGAGCCGCAACCCAACTGAAGCACGCTCGAGTGGAGTGTAGTACGGTGAAGAAACCGGGCCCAAGAAGAGCTTGCGACAAATTCAAAGAGTTCCGTAGATACTTCAATGTTACGAAACCTAAATATCTCTATTCCAACCCTGTTAAAAAGGCTCTTCCTGCAAGAACCATAGGCAGCGCTGAACTCAAGTCTCGAGGACCCTGCCCATTGAAGCTCTCGGACAAACAGGCTTCAGCATCCCTGTTCGAAGAGAAAGTGGTACTATCGCATACATACCAAGAATTAATAGATAAAGTTAGGGAAGGAATGAAAGACTCCTCTATCGATATTGCCCTACTGCATCAACTAGTGCCCAAGAATCTTGAGTACGAAAGGAACAGGTTTAGTTTGCTTCAAGGGAATTCCAACAAGATAGACGACTTTTCTACGTTCGATTTGGACCTCTTCTTGCAGAGATTGGGTCAGGATACTACCGTTCTTGCAAGAAGAGCACCATTAGCATAGTGGAAGAAATTCCTTTTTACTTTTTCTTTAAACACATCCGTCAATGACGACTTTAGGCTCAGCATAACACTTTTACATTATTAGGTAGTCATTAAACGCATACATATCATACTTCACACAACTGATTTAAAACCTGTAATAACAAACAGTCATCCACACCTATCATCTTCTGTGCAATGGCTTGGTACTCTTTCAAAAGAGATTGGGTATAAACTAGAGAATTGGTTTTGGACCCCATATACTCTATGGATTCAGCAATGAGCGGCTGGTTTGTCTTCAACGAGTCTCTATCCTTCATCATTAGTATAGATTTCACAGGTGAACAAGGATCGAATTTCTCAGGATCCAGGGAGTCGTTAGAAACATGCAAAGAGTGTAAAATAGGTAACGAGAGTTTTCCCTCTATGAGGTCTTCACCAGTGCTGCCCTTCATATGAGAGTAGTTCGGATCTACAAGATTCAAGTAATCATCCCGTATTTGGTAGATGATACCAAGAAGGTTGGCCAAAGGAACGTTACTCTCTGGCACCTCGTCCACTGGAAATGCGAAACACTCCAAAAGTCGCACTGAGAGCCGGAAAAGTCCTCCGGTTTTGTTCATAATCATGCCGAGATACTCATCGATAGATGGAGGCGACAGAAGGTAATCCTTGTGGTCTCTCCAGTAGATATCTAACCCCTGGCCATGGTGCAAATTGAGCATTTCTTCGGTAAGGATGGCGGATATTTTTACCGCCAAGTTTCCCTGTTCAGAATCCAGTCTGAAATCTGCAAGTCTCATTGCCTTTTGCAATGCGACAAAGTACATCAAGTTCCCACTGTTGATCGTTAGTGGCACCCCAAATTGGGTATGTGCCGTAGGTAATCCTCTTCTGTAGCTTGAATTATCCTCTATGTCATCAATAAGAAGCGACGCATTGTGGAAAATTGCTATGACTTCTTCTATACTTTTCAAGAGCTCGTTATTTTCAATATGGTAGTAAAGTTCGTTAAAGGCGCGAAGAAAAGTCGCCCTGACATTCTTGTTGTTGGATGGTATGGATTCAAGGTAGATATAAGGTTCCTGGATACTACGAGGAAGCTCAGGAACTTGATCCAAATTAACCAAAGAGCTGATGTTATGGCTCATGTGTAGCTAGGACTGCTATTGGTGGCAAGATAAGGCATAGTTGTTGCATTTCGGTTTTTTTCTCTTGATTTTCAGTGATCGCAGCAGCTGAGGCCACGCTAAAGAAAAGGTTAAGTCAGTGGGGAAGCGCCAGTGGGGAAGCAGCAGCAATTTGGCATTTTATTTATATATGTTAACATCATTATAGGTAACAGTGGAGCTTTATCCTTATAGCATAACCTTGTGGCTTCATATTGATGGCTTTATGTTGGTGTTATTGTAGAGAACCTCCGAATCTACAGTGGTCTTGGTTTCCTGACTGTTAGCTGAGCTGCCAGTGCATGGGTCCGTCAGACGCTAAGTGAGAAAAAATGCCCTGCCAAAATTCACTCCAGCAGCCAAACGCAGCCACCAAACACTGATTCGAATCAGTAACATCCTTTCTCTTTTTCTATATTTTTAATTCACATACTTACATATATACTAATTCAGTGTACTCAGTTCGTCTACAGAACGCTTTGGATTTATGGAGCCTCCTTGGCTTGCTGGAGCCCTCCTTCTTCGTTTCTTTCCAGACCCTTTCCATGGGACCGCTACCATAAGCTGGGGCGCCGCACTGGGTCGCACTGACAGCAAGAAAAAAAAAAAAGTTGCACAGAAGCTAACCGTCACTGTTAACAGCAGAAGAAGTCTAGCTATACCCATCCATTTATAGTCTACTCACAGCCAAAATGGATCAGGTATTTCGTTGGATCACTGAGATTCCTCCGGTGACTAGATACTGGTCGCTTTCTATAATAATAACATCGCTACTCACGTCCATTGGCATATGCTCACTGAGTCAGTTTATGTTTTCCATCGAAAGAGCATTTTGGCGCCAGCCTTGGATACTACTAACATCATTTTGCTACTACGATTCGCTTTCCACTGAGCTCGTGCTAAATGTATTTTTCCTTATGAGACTGTCAAGGTACCTCGAAGAGTCATATCAAACTAAAAGGTCGTTGTTCCCCACCAAGAAAGTGCGACTGTTTACTCCACGTCAGTGGCGAGAGGTAGCCAGGTACACCGATGCATACAAGACTTACGACTACTTGTATTACCTTTTCTTAATTTGTTCTTCAATTGTAGCTGTAGTTTCTCTAGGCTGGTATAAGAGATACTTTGTAGTTTGGAAATTGGGACCTATATTGAATGACGTTATTTTGTACATCTGGTGTAAGAACAACCCAGAAGTCGAAGTAAACTTGATGGGGTTCTTGAGGGTGACAAGTGCCTATTTGCCATGGGTTTACACCGTATTAAACGTCTTGTTACTGGGAGACTTTCAACGAGATGTATTTGATCTATACTCTGGCAGAGACGGCCACCGCGTAGAGAAGCTTGTTACTTTCTTTCAAAAGGTGGTAACCCAGTCGTACTTTTGGAAAGTGATAATTCGCTATGGAACTGGTCACTTGTGGTGGTACCTAGGAGACTTTTCACCTCAATTGTTTTACTATGATCAAAATGATGAAAGAAGAATGGCCCAGTCTATAGAGGGAGGGAAAAGGCAACAACAAAAGTTTATTTTGGAGGGTGAAAGGTTTAATGTAGTGCAGTCTATCTCGGGGTTGATCATGCTCCCACCTTGGTATAGGTTAGTCGTTGCGAAAATTTCCAAGATGCGGTTCCCAGAAGACGAAGAAGGAGTGGATGAAGGGCAAGCGGATGGAGGGCAAGTACTTGGAGGACAAGCGGATGAAGAAGAGGAAGGTGCGGAGAGGATACAAGACGTAGAAGTAGACATAGAGATCGAAGACATATAAGAAGATGAAACAGTTCTTGAGCATTTGGAACTGGAGCCATGTTTAGGTGCATGAGAATTTACTACTGGAGTACGTTCTATTTTTTTTTTCTTTTTTTCATTATTCAAGTCTCTTGTCTTCAAAGAACCATTTCCATATATTACGCATTTATAATAATACATAGATATTTATAAATACGTGCATCAGCTCTAACAACGAGGGCCGCATTGATTTAACCCAAAGGAGAAGTGCAGCTCGCTAGTCCCGGAAAAATGCGCCTAGCAATACAGCAGCCTGAATAGAGAATATCGTTACGTAACCCTTGCGACAACTCATATAGAGGAGGGGCAGATTCTTCGACCTAGCGTTCCTCTAGCTTTCTCTTAGCTCTCCTCTGACTTTCCCCTAGCTTCCCGCTATCTTGTACCTCAACTCTCATTAAAAGCTTTCTCACTTCTCATATGCTGCACTGGTGCTATTAACCTAATCTTTCTTTTTGCTCAAAACCCGTTATTGCGCCTATCACACCGGAGCAGAGAAGCTTATTCTGATTCGTATACACCTAAAACCCCTCAAAAAAACTCAAATTCCCTCCTCCAAGTCCACCACTAGTCATTGGAGAAACTGCCTATATTTCCACATCGGTGACCTCGTTGCCTCCATCTACCCTCTTGCTAGACCACACCTGATCTACGCATATAATGCAACCTTAATCGCCTCCCCTGCACACACCAATTTGATAAAGAAAATTATTACCGCTTACAACCACAGAAAAATAAAAAGGAAGGAAAGAAAAATATAAAAGAGAATAGATTCCTTCTACATCGCCCCGATTGTAACCAACAGCTAAAAAGGGAACCTCTATCGTCGTAGTAATCTCTGGACGCAGTCGTCGTACTATTTATTTCATTCCCGAACAGGTTTACTGGCGGATCATCCCTAGCATTCAACCGTATAGCCCACGGCCAATATCGTGGATTATATACAGTCCCTACATACAATGGAGAGTAGCACCCTATTAACGGCTCTTTACGAAGAAGTCCAGAGGAACCATGGCTCCGGTGTAGATTCCAGTGACAGCTCTCTAGCTGCCGAGCCCTCCTATGATGACGATTCTGCCGAAACCCCCACGATCTCGAACGAAGAGGGGGATCCAATAGAAGCCCGGTCGCGGACCAATTCTACTTTTGGTCAAGCTGTCCCTTACTACCCTCCACCATCCCCCAAGCTCGCCCCAGCGCGGTCATCCACTAGTGAGCTGACCAAGCACAAACCTGGCGAATTCACAGGCGACATACACCCCCAAATCAACGCACTTGTGAAGGGATTCCTCAAGTATCTCAAAGAACCTCGTTACCAGGCTCCGCTCACGCTAGCCGAGCTCTCGAAGCTTTTCCAATTCTTTTATAAGGATTTGAACTCACTCACCATCAACTTATACACTCAGTTGAATTCCAATAAGAAAAGGCTTATATCCAGCTCGGAAATCTTCCGGGACAATGCCACCAAGTTTGACTACCTTCTCGCTATCGCCAACTTTCTGGCCCTGACGGTAAAGTTAACCAAAAGGGAAGACAAAGAGGCATTAAACCAGTTACGAATCTTCAACTACTACAAATTCTTAACCATATTCGAAACAATAGAACGCGCTCTGGGAAAGTTATTCGGCACGGTCAACAACAATCCCAATATGAATGACTTTGAAGAAGAGTCTACGTCGTTGTACGATAAGATATTTCGGTTTGAACAGAAGGATATCATATTCCAAGAGTTTTTAGATGAAAAGCTCGGGATATTAAAGAAACTTGATTTACCGTTGAGCTGCTTTGTAGAAGACGACAAGACCCCTCTCCAAAAAGTGTTCCCAACCGAAGGAGGAGAAGGGGGCATATCCCCTGAATCAATTGATAGAATCAACGGGCTCTTCTTCCAACTTAATGCATCTATAACCCCCTTTGCCAAATTAAAACTCCTTCTTTCCATTCAGAAGGAGCTCATACATGAAATCGCATCGATAGCATTCGAGAACGACACAACATCTGTCAATAACGACATTTTACTCCCGTCTCTAATCTATTACATCATCAATCACCTTCCACCTTTAGATCAAGTTGAACTTTACTTGAACTTCATATTCATCAAAAACTTCTTGAACTTGATCCCAGTGGACAACATTGACCTTAGTACCTTGACTCCGTCTATGAGCTTGAATTCATACGTCCCCACTGATAAACTGAAAGCTACTGGTAAGCAATTTCTACCAAGGAATGGGAAAAGGTACGGAAGTATATACAACTTTTTGAATCTCAAGCATGAAGAGAATCTCAGCGATGAAGAAGAAGATCTTGCTACTACAGATGCCTTTGCAAATGATAAGAATGTCGTAGTGCATATTCAAAAGCATTTCTTAAATAATGGAGAATTGATGTTTTACTTGACTAACCTTGAAGCAGTTCTCTTTTTCATTCTGAACATTACACTTGAAGACCTAAAGGTGGACGGAGGAGCACATGCAAAGAATGAACTTATCAAGGTTCCATTAGATAAGTTGGTTGACTTGGAACTCTTAACCCACTTCAAATTCCCCAATGGCGAGGCTGCTTTGGGTGGGGATGAAGAAGATGCAAATGACGAGCACCAATTAGAAGCAGAAGGTGATGCTTTAAGTAATAAGAGCTTGAAAGAAGATAGCAAATCTGTAAATAGTGGTTCTACGAAGGATCTCATCAGCACGGGCGTCACTGGTGCAACTACATCCAGTAACAGATCACGTTCTTCATCTCTCTTCAACACCATTTCTCATCGTCTTAATGATGTTGCCAATACAGCTAATCGGTCACGTTCCAACTCATCCATTTTAAATTCCCTAAAAGCGACCACAAAGGAAAACTTCCCCTCTATCTCATCTCCACTTCAAGGAAAGGAAGTCTCCAGCAGTAGCGCTAGTGGTGGTAGTGGTGATCCGGATTCATTGCAAACTTCACCAGTCAATTCGAACGAAGTAATTCACCCAATTCCAGATTCGTCGGCCAATGGCATTTCAGTAATGAAGAACATATTTGGTAAATTCAGTCAAGTACTGGTGCCACAGTTCAGAAGCTCTGATGAAGGACATGACTCACAACTGCAACAACTCCAACTGCAACCTCAAGTCCTAGTACCTGGTCATGGGGCCATTGCCGACGAAGTCACTACTGCAAAAAGATCCCCAAGTAGATCGTCTCCAGTGCATTCTCGGACGAGATCTTCCTCATTTGAAAACCACGCAAAGAGAAACTCCTTGACTTCCAAGTTCACCACTGGAATGACTGAACTTATGGTGAAGCTCAATAACGCAAATACCAACACTTCGTCGTTATCTCTACATTCCTTGACGGAAGAAAATGGTCAGCATGGACAAGGTCCAAGCAACTCGAACGGCGCGGCGCCTTCTGTCGTGGGAGAATCTCCCGTGAAACGTCCTGAATATACTAGAAGTAGGACTACCAGTCTTCAAATCATGGATAAGTGGTTTAGCAATATCTCCAACATGAACATCACAGGAAGCAGTAATGGTACTCAAGTCACTACACATTTGCCAGTACATCACACACTAACACCGACGGCAGAATCCATTGAGCCATCTTTCAAATTGGATGAGATTCTCCGGTTTCAAAATGTGGATTTTGATTCTTTAACTGTTAATGATTTAAAACAAATGAAAAGGAATTATGACAAGCTTTGTACTATGCTTACACCGATTATGAGAGATGAGTTGATCGATCAATTTTCACATTCTGAGGAAACTAGTATGTAGCAGAGCAGTACATAGCAAATCAGTTTATTTCATTTTATAAAGATCTTGTAGTAAGCTACCTATTTGCAGCCATTGCCTCATTGGATTTCATTATTTTCTTTTATTTTCTTCTCAAACTGTGCTCATCGCGCATCGTACATTAATACAATGATATTTGTTATGAAATTCAGCTGCCTCACCAGTGAGAGCATAAACACTCTCTTGGTGGTACTGGTAGCTATAGGAGGAAGACCGCCTGGAACCTAAAAATGTAGTCACGTGATCTAACATGTTCCAAGACCAGCAACTAGATGCTTCTCAGAATTGCTATCAGAGGTGTTTTGCACTTTGAGAGAATGTTAGCCACGAGCGTAACAAGTATTCAACACTGGGCTCACTTTTCCAACTGTAATCACAATAGTTCTTGTGGCCCTCTTCTTTCGCTCTAATACATGGCACTTAGCTCTCTGAATCCTGCACATAGGAGAACGATTATCTATTTGTTTCTAGAAGGTTGCGTCTGGGTTGATAGTGACCTCCAAGGAGCTACTTTGTTCTTGCTCTTCCTTAAGCGTTTAATACCAATAGCCTTATGTCAATTGATGGTGAGCATTTCAGTATTATCTGATGGTAATAGAAAGCGGAAACATTACCGTGAGGACGATGATTTAGACTTAGAGCATGAATTTGATAAGAGGTTGAAAATAAATTCTGAGTCTGAGGAATATGATGAAGATGCGATTTTCGATGCGGAGGAAAGGACCAAGAAGCAAAATGATATTAGCACCAAATATTCATTAAATCCTTCCTTAAAATTAAAATATTCTATTTCTAAACCCAGTATTAATAGAGATGGTACCGGTAGTAGCACAATAGGCTCTTTAGGATCAACTCTATCGGGCCCTGAGGTGAATGACTTCATAGCCAGTAAGCTCTACCTGCATTTCCATAGTATATATATTTCCAAGGCTGCATTGGTGAAATGGTATAATAGTCGTTGGTTAATTGTTTACCACTTTCAAAAATGGGTGATTCGATTGTTCAATAGATTTTATAAGAAGTACATTAAGAAAATTGGTGGAACAGGAAGAGTCAAACTGTATAGTGATTTCAATTCAATCTTGGATATGATTAACTCAGAGAGTGTGAATTTTCAATGGAATGATTTGATGCGAATTCTAAATGAGGAAAATTATCTCGAGGGTATCAGGCTCCAAAAGAAGGCAATATCCAGAACTGAAAAAGAGCAATTGAAAAGGGTATTGGCTGATAAGATTATCGAGGATCATTCTTATAGCTATTGGGATCGCCTAAAGGGAATCGATAAGGACGTTAATATGTTTGATGGAGATGTAGGTCAAGATAGTACTTCCTGCACGAAGTTGGAGGAATTGCTGGATCTGGATATGGAGATAGAATGAAAGAAGTGGCTTAGGTTATAGAGTGATAGATATTTTTAATTGCATTTGGGGTTTAAGTAAGATTAATGTAGACTCACTATTGCATCAATTATGTGGTGAGTAAAAATAACTTTTTGAAAAGGCTTCCCTTCTACTGACTGCAATTTCGACTGCCGAGGTATTCAATCAGAGGGGAAATGGTTGAAGATTTTTTTTTTTTTTTTTTTGCAAGGATTTATTTTATGGTCAATCCACAAGGGTTTGAGGCAAATTGACTGCATCGTTCAAGAGCCAGGCATTAAATTTACTGCTAGCTATTTCTAGAACAGAAGTGGTCAAACACGTTTTCGTGGGCAATATTTTTAGTACAATGCAGGGGAAGGATCAGCGCTTAAAGCTTCTAAGCCGAAAAAATGGGGCTAAGGGATCTGTGGTAACTTATGCTGCTCTTTTTGGATTTAGGCGAAGAAATTGCAAAATAGCTCTAAGATAACCAGCATACGTACGGCATTTTATCTATCTGGAAAAGACCTCATCCATGGATGCACAGTTCGATTTAAGTTTAGAGGTTGTCGAGAGACACAGCTCTTGCCACAAACCTTCTATCGCATTCTACTTCAGTGGCACAATGGAATATTATAACTCTATCGGGCCTCGTTTTGAAATTGGAACAATTCTGCACATGCGGAGGTTTATTTAATGCTGCATGTTCAAGCACTATTTTTTTCGTAAACTTTAAAATGCAATCGACCCGAATTTACGAACTTGTGGAAACTTTGTCGTCTATTCAAGTTGCAGCAATTACAGCCTACTACTAATAAGAGGTTCCCAGACTGGCGAAAAACTTTGCAAAGCTTAATTTGTTTGCATCTCGAATGCATGCAATTTAGTAGCTCCTATGCATGTATGTTGTCGTGGAATTGACTCCTGAAATGGTTAATTATGTGTTTTACTAGTACATTTCTATTTTTGGCTGCAATTAATTACAATAATTACATGAAGAATGGAATTGGTTTGGTTCAGTAAGGTTTCATTTACATGAGTGCAACTTCTACGTGACCACAGTCATGAACAGTATTAGCTGACCTATAGCGACAAAAAATACGCCTCTCCTCTTTGACATTCCTTGAACATTCTTGTGTTGAGCGTATCGATTATGCATGGATGCTTTACGCTGGATAAAAGCAAGGTGACGCGGCTAATCGTACATTATATTTTTTGGAGATTTGTTTTAGTCCATGTATTTTCATAATAAGAAAATATTTTTTTGTTACAAAATTGTACCCATTCCTAGAGGAGCTAAATTAGTTTATATCATATTGCCTCATGCTATTCGTGTATTATATCTCCGTTTTGCTAACTCACTTAGATTGTATAAGATTCGTAAAGCATAGATCTATTATTTTTAACTTACTATAGCTCCATAGAAGTAGAGAGACAGTGACAACTTTATTAAAGTTTCCAAATAGTAACTTGTTGTCAACTATAAACGGGAATCTGTGGTTTGATTCCTTTATTTTTTGCTGTACCTGTAGTGCTGTAACTTTAAGTAAAATAATAGAACCATATCGCTTCCTGCCTAATACGGTTGCAGGATTATCATTATTTTGAACAAAAAAATAGCTGCAAATTTACATATATTATTTAGTTTCCATTTCAGCATTTACTCCTGACTATAAATATTTATCCATATATCCTGTGACTTTTGATTCATCCTCGTTCCGCAGAAGAATATCTTCAATAGAACATTACGATTACATGAGACATACAACATTTTTAGGCTTAGCATTTATTTTGGCGCGGGTGTCCGCCAGTGTCGACGAAGATGGTATGGTAGACTTCAGCGACCCTGCAATGAATCCATTTAGTGGACTGATTGGTATCATGAGCGAATTCGAATCGATGCAATTGGAAGCACAACTGACGATCGCGTCATCCTATTTATCGGTGGGTGGTGTTGAAAATGCAGATGGAACATGGAGTTTGCCTGACGGTTCAGTCATGGATATCAATGGCAATGTTTTGTCCACTGGTAGTGGAAGTTCTGGTAGCTCTGGTAGCTCTGGTAGTGGTAGCTCTGATAGTTCTGGAGGCACAGGCGCTAGTGATTACAGTGATGTTGACTATTCCGACTACTATGAAGATTTCTATTATACAGCTGATGGAGGTGCTTATTCCGACTATTACGATGCTGTGTTGTCATACTATGCGACTTATACAGGGACTTACGACGCAGCCTTTGAATCCCTGCTTGACGAGGAATTTTATGCTACCGCTACTGTTTCATATGCTGATGAGGTGGACGCTCTGGATGTAACAGCACTTGCAGATTATTATCACACAGTTGAAGGTGGTGCTTATTCAGACTATTTTGATGCTGCGTTATCATACTATGAGACTTATACAGGGACATACGACCCAGCTTTTGAATCACTGCTTAACGAGGCATTTTATGCTACAGCTACGGGTGCTGCCGCAGCGGGTGCCACTGCTTCGGGTAGTACTGCTTCTCGTAGCGCTGCTTCTCGTGGTAGCGCAACTGGTGCTAAAACGACTACTTCTGGTGCCAGTACTTCAAGCGTTACTAGCGCTAAAGCTTCTTCTGGTGCAAAGTCAGATACTGGTTCATCCAGTGCATCTGCAAGTGCAAGTGCTACTTCTAGTGCAAGTGCTACTGCTGGTGCCAGTGCTACTTCTGGTGCAGCTACCGCAGGTGCTAGCGCTACGGTAACTGCCTCTTCTTCGAAGGCTCCCACAACTCTTCAAACTGTTGCCTCGAGCACCAATCTTGAAAGTGGTTCAAATGGTGCAGTTGTAGTCAACGCTGCTTCCACTGGAAGTGCACCAAGTGGTAGCCAAAGTAGTGTTCAAACTGGTGCATCAGCAGGTGGCTCTACAACTTTGAAAGCAGGTGCAAATTCGTCTTCCGGTATTTCTCCTTATTTTGCATTCATCGGACTTGTATTGGCTGCAATTGCTTAATTACCTATTAGCTCTTCACTAAAGTGAATCAAATATCAAAAATGTATGCTTTTCCTTTTCAATTCATTATTTACAAACCCTCTGCAAAATGTAGCAATCACATTATGTATTACTAAAGTTTTTATCATTACCTCTGTCATGAAGCAAAGGAAAGGTTTTGATCGTCCGAATATCAAAGTAATCTCAACTTCACTCTCAGAAGCACTCAATAGTTAAAGTTGCCGTGCTCTCGAAAGTATTCCCGTGGTCAAAATCGATTTATTTTCATATAGTATTAGTAGCAACGACTCTATTAAACAGAAAAACTTGAAAATTGACGTAGTTTTTTACACGAGTTGCACAGCTAATTCTATTGCATCTATTTAAGAAACTTGTTTCACTTCATATATCGCCTCAAAATTTATATTTATTTCCAATACTATTCATTCTTATCATTTCTTCCTATGTGGACAGAAAATATTTTAAACAATGTTTTATTTCGAGTATCCCTTCTCTTTTGAATATGGTTACACATCTCCGTTTTGGTAATTCGATCATATTC
Organism: Dujonia oleophila; assembly: GCA_030563865.1. Lineage (NCBI taxonomy): Eukaryota > Fungi > Ascomycota > Pichiomycetes > Serinales > Debaryomycetaceae > Dujonia > Dujonia oleophila. The sequence goes on along the minus strand of JAJMKG010000054.1, from coordinate 19,972 downwards.
AAGAAAAGTCAAAGAGCATTGATCCAATTTTTTAGTATACCATGGCGAACCTTGACAAAAAAGTCTGTATCAACTTTATCAAGTAGTAACTTGTTGTCAACTATGAACGGGAATATTTGGTTTTTAACTTTATTTTTTGCTGTAGCCCTGAAACTTAAATAATGGGACTGTCGCTTAGTGCTTAAAACTGCCTCAAGGTTACAATTATTTGTAGCTAAGAAATAGTTGCAAAATTAAATCAGCCTTCGTGGATACATTTTGACTCTTACTTCCGACTATAAGTATTGGGTCTTTTCTCATAAATTCGATTCAACTTTACTTAGAAGAAGAATATCCTCAGTGGTACGTTACAAATCAATGAGATATACAACACTTTTAAGCATTGCATTTATTTTGGTGGGGGTATCAGCAAGTGTCGACGAAGATGGTATGGTAGACTTCAGTGACCCTGCATTGAATCCATACCCTGATATGCTCGCCACTGGCTTGGACAACTTATCGCTTCAAATGGAAGGCCAACAACAGATTGCAAATTATTATATACAAAATGGCGGCACTGAAAATGCAGATGGAACATGGAGTTTTCCTGACGGTTCAGTCTTAGATATGCTGGGTAACATTTTGACTCCTGCTACTGGAAGTTCTGGTACCTCTGGCACCTCTGGTAGCTCTGGTACCTCAGGTACCTCTGGTGGTAGTAGCGAAGCTAGTGATGAAGAATACTACATGTCCTTGTTAGACTATTATCACACAGTAGATGGTGGTGCTTATTCTGCCTATGTTGATTCTGTGATTTCATACTATGAAACTTATACTGGGTCGGTCGATGCAGCTTTTGATTCACTGTTGGCAGAGGCATTTGATGCAACTGCTACGGGTGCTGCTGCGTCGGGCACTGCTGCATCGGGCGCCACAAGCGCTAAAGCGACTGATTCTTCAGGCACAAAAGCAGGAACTGGATCCTCAATTGCAGCTGCCACAGCAGGAGCAGCTTCTGCAAAAGCTTCCACTACCCTTCAGACGGTTGCTTCAAGTACTAAGCTTGAAAGTGGTTCAAAAAGTGCTGTTGCACAAAACGCAGCATCCACTGGAAGCTCACCAAGTGGTAGTCAAAGTAGTGGCCAAGCTGGTGCATCAGCAGGTGGTTCTACAACTTTGAAAGCAGGTGCAAGTTCGACTTCCCAAATTAGTCTCTCTTTTGCTTTCATTGGACTTGTATTGGCTGGAATTGCATAATTCGTCTTCCTACTTCTTATTTTGGTATACTCAAATAATGAAATATATATTTGCTCCTTTGAAATTATCATTAATTAACCTCTACAAGAAGTGCATAATGTGTTGTCTATTAATTAGATACAATAAATATCATCTCCATCGAAGAAAGTGATGGTTTGACGATTGAAAGATCAAAGTAAACCCACTATCGCTGCCAAATAGCATCCTTTCAATTTGAGATTCGCCCACTGTAATAATAGAAGATCCACTTTAACTGAAGTGCTGTCAGTGAGAATAGAGAAAGAGTTTTCCCTAATTTGTACCGCTCAAAAATTCTCAGATGAATACATATTTATGAATAACAAACGCAAGTCGTCCATATGTAAATTGGGTGCAAAAAACTTAGCAAGTTTATCACCAATTTGCGAAGATAGCTGGAGCAACGTATTCATCAAGAAATTATTCATGATAAAATATCGAAAGACCCGCAATTACAAACACTTCACTGTTCAACTTTTCATGAGCTACACATGTGTTCTACAGTCAACAAACTTGTTATATTAGCTTTTGGCTATTGTCAATTTTATCTTTTAGAGTCTTCACGAAAAAATATGCACTTAGTGTGATTAATGGGTTCCAAATTCAAAAAATAAAGTTCCAATGCTGAAACAATTCTGTTTTAAGTACCAGAATGGGAAAATCTATTTTCGGAAGATACAATAGTTTAATATACGATAGCTAAATAGTTCTTGGCAAAATCAGAAACCAATACACATAAGCTTATTTAAATAACAATAGACTAAAAATTATTCGACTTATTTCGCCTAGTACCTTTTTCTGCTTTTTTTTCCCGAAACGCACCTACCACATGTAAAATTATTTTTGAGAAATACGAGCGAGAATGCTTTCCAAAAAATCTTCGATCTGGGCTCAGTATGTAAAATGAATTGCTACCTGGTTAGGTAGAGCTCAAAGGATAAAGATAAATGGCAATTGATGTTAAAGTAGTTTAAATGAAACTGCAAATCTCTTTCAAGTCATGGAGGAGTAACTTTTGTTATATAGGGTAACGTGAATCTCCATTTTCGCTTACATCTAAATTTGGTTTGGTTAAATGAATGTTGCAAGTATTACGAAACTTTAAATCATCTCTGCTGATCAAATGTTCGCTAAATAATTCAGGGTTTAAAATAGCTGTTTTCCATGACTACCCCTATCTCAATAGCAATTGTTACACCCTTGTTTATGGTTAAACAAAAAAAAAATGAATTACATGATTTTATGATGTTTTACAGCTTCGTCACAGGAAGTATACTCTTACTATGCGATAGATGCATATTTGGGGGTGGACAGTAATATAATACGGTATAATTTGGCTGGCAAACAATAATATTCTACTTGCAGCCAGTTTCAGTGAATTAGTGAACGCAGATGTAAGTTATACTGACACAAGTGGAGTTCTGTGCCCTATTGGTGAACATAAAACCCCGTTGAATCACTTTATGACTAAAGAAGCGATGCATTTGAAATTTCTTAATAGAAATAGTTTTAGTGTGCTTCTTGGTGCACTCATGCGTCCTAAGATGATATTACGCAGCTGAAGATTAATATCCAGTGAATTCTGGCACTTTTTCCTACTCTTATTATGCTATTGTATCATACTATCAAACCCATACAGGGAAATACGAACAGGTTTCCAATCACTTCTTAACAAATAATTTTTGCTACTGCTAAGTGCACCAAGTTTGGAAGCTATAACAAGTCCATCAACTTCCAAAGAGCAAGTATTAGAGCTATAAAAACTAGAGATGTAGTAGCTTGGGTAATACTTCAGCTTTATAAATTGTTACCTGAATACAAATGGTGCTACTACACACGCTTTTGGTAGGTACAACTGCCATTTCTCCAAGCGGAGCCTCAATCAGAAAATCAATTACTGCTGAAACCACATTCTCTAGTTCTTCTCGAGCCAAACCATTTCAAGAAATGTACCATTTGTACTCAGGATCTTTGCTTTTAAATTTATTGGACTTCCCCAAACTCCCGCTCCCCTTTTTTGTCAAAAGCCTCTTTAGACCACTATAGGATTACTATTGATTCCATCTAATAGCACAGGGCTTTGCAAGACGCATGTAAAATGTAGCTTATAATGAGTTATCTCTTCAAGAAGAATATCTCAAATAAGTGGTTTTACCACTTTGTTGTTTATTTTATTTTCCTTCTCAAATATATCTCGAAGCTCAAAAGTCGGGAAAGCATCCAAGAATCCAGTCATACCTCAGTTCACAAGTAGATGAGCGTAGTAGATTAGCAAGCCCTGCATGTCACATCTAATCTCGAAGGTAAAGCACCAGAATTCTAAAGTGGGAACTAAATCAGGGTATGATGACTTCCCCTACTCTAAAAGTCTGATATAGGCAAACTATAAGTATTTTCGTTTACCCAATGCACAAATATACATCATACTCCACCCTCGACTCTAAAATACATTGCAATACTCCCAAAGATAAAGCGAACTTCGAATTAATTGTGCGACAAAAAAATAAGCTTTTGCTTTAGATTGGAGATGCATACAGATTCCTATTTTGGATGACAGCCGCAGCTTTTTAAATCCCTACAAAAAATAGAAACAATCGTAACATTTTTAGGTCGGGAAAATATCAGAAGAAATGGATCCGACAGTACCCATTTGGCCAACCGAAAAATTACAAACACTATTGCAAAGATTCGCTTCAAAGTTTGTTCCATCAAATTCTTACTTCTATGTTGACTAAATTAAATAACACACCCCTATATAAATATATCTTTGTGTAAAGTTGGTGCTCGAGATATGCATGCTTCGCTCATACTTTAAATTTATAAATTAACCTGAATGTGGGGCTTGCCCACATTCTGTGCCTTCTTGCGCACGTAAAAAATATACTGAAATATCGCTCTCGAAGACCTCAAACTACAGAAAAGATTATTTTACACTTTTTAGTATTACTCCCGATGACTTAAGTTTCAGGAACCTCGTTTGCTTTTATCATCAAACTTCATTGTCGAATGACCGTTTCTTCCATAATTGTATTACCTAGGCAATAGACTCGCGTCTTTTCCTGACCATTCTCACCAAAATGGGATAGGACGCATAATCTGAGGCTTGGCACTAATGCACTAATTTACGAGTTTTCTTGGTCGACAGCCTACAATGACTATTCCCCTGTTAGCATTTTGTAGCAATAATTGCAACTATATAAGGAGTGGTAAGCACATCTAACTTCAATCTTTTTTTCGATTAGGTTCCAACGTTATTACACCGAATATTAATATGTTCAAGAAACTAGTATTTTTTATTTTTCTGGCTACAATTGCAACTGCTGCAACCACAGCAATAGGCGACTTATATGGAATTGATGCCCAAGATGTTGATGCTGCATTGAATGATTACCCATATTTAAGGACTTATTACTCTGAATTATTTGGGGCCAATTGGAGAAAGACAATCCTGGATATCTTCACCAACGCGGAATACTATGACATGTTAACTGCGGCAGAGAACGATCCATACTACAGTGACTATATCAACGACCTTGATGATTACTACACGGGATACTCCTTTGATACAAGTTCGTACCTTGAAGAAATGGGATCAATTCTTGGCACTACTTTCACGGATTATTCTGAGTATTTAACCTATGATGATTCCAGCAATACATACCTAAGTGCATATTTCTATGGAACGGATTATGCATCCAGTTCAAGAACAAGTCTGAGGAGTTCGGGAAGTGCAACTGCTAGTCGAACTTCTTTGAGCGCAAGTTCTAGAGCAGCTGGCACGACCAGTATTGCCTCCAGAACTAGCTCAACAGGTGCTTCAGGTGGAGATACAGCTTCCACTAGAACTGCCTCCGGAACCACTTCAACAGGGGCAAGTGAAGAAACAGTCTCTACGGCTTCAACTTCTAACACTAGCCCAACCACATCGCTTGCGCCTAGTTCTACAACAGAATCAACGCCAACGACATCAGCAGCCTCACTAACAGATGCAAGTAGTGCATCTGATTCTAATTCTGCTCCATCATCCACTGCAGCATCAAATGCATCGTCAAGCTCTGCAGGTGGTGTCAATGAATTTGGGGTACCACTTGCAGGAATTATGGTGGCTTTTGGACTTGCGTTGTTGTAGATTATGTCCTACATCGACTGTATAAAACTTACATAAACTATGCACAAACTAAAAATTTCCAATTTTCAAAATGCCCATGTACAGATAAAGGTATTTGAGATTATTCATTCCTTCCACCAAGAAGGTGTATCCTCATTTCCTTTACGATGTGAGTTTTATTGTCAAATGCGGTTGTAGCAGCTTGGAAGTTTGCTCTCTATTTCCCTGATCATGTGGCCCAAATGGGACATGTTGCAAAGCTCAATTGCGATCTAACTTTGAACTTAACAAAATTCTTATAATTTTAGCAACAATTGCAATAATGAAAAGATTGTAAAGTTCTTATCAAATGGGGCACATCTTTGATTTGGTATCAACATGTTAAACAAACTAGTCTTCTTATATTGGATGATTTCATTTGCAGCAGCAGCTTTTACTTTACCTGGAATTGATCTTGCGGATTTTGAAGCGGATTTTGAAGTGCAAATTGAGGAGTACCCGATTGTAGAGAGTTATGACATTCAAGGATTTGGAGCAAATTGTAGAACAAAATTGTTGAACTTGTTTACTAACACTGAACACAACACATTGTTTACTGTAAACTTTGTCACTTACTTAAACTATATATGGCTATAACGTACATAATACGTACCCCTATGACTTTCTCATTATTTTGTAGAAAAGCATAAATATGCCACAGAAAAGTGATCGTTCTTCACAATTCCCACCCTAAACCATCAAAATTGTCAAATGACCTTCATAGACTATTCAAGAAAACCCGAGTTTCAGCCGCTCCATGCAGAAAAAAAAAAAAAAAAACGAGTTCAGTCCACCTGCATCTCAAAATGGGTGTCTAATGGCTTCTCTTGAGTCATTGCATACGTCTGGGTAAAAATGCTTGGCAATCGATTTAAAATATAGTTGATCTTTCATCAATTTTGCCCTATTGGCATAAATTTTGAGGTCACTGAGGTATAGAAAGTTTAATCATTCCACTCCTGGCTTGATTATATTAATTTCCCCGTTTTATTATTATTTTATTTTCTAGCGAGCTTCACTGAAATTTGTATGAAGGTACATGTCCTTTGCATGAGAATAACACTACCTGCAGGAGAAAAACTACTAAAAAAACTTAAAAGCATCACTCGCATATCAATAAGCACCACAAAGACCAATATTAGATATAAATTTTAGGATATTTTTTTGGTATCACCCTTTCAGATACTAGTGCTAATTATGGCTTGAGCTATGCCGATTTTTTTTTGAAGTTTTGTTTATAAGGCGGTTGAGCCCTGATAGATGATCCAGAATTCGCAAGTACCTACGAAAGAATAATATAAGCTCCATTCACTATCTCTGCATTAACAATGGAGCTAATATCTCCAATAATTTTTCAAGTTATATCAGCCGAAGACTTAGAGAGACTGCTTCTGAATTTCAAACAAGAAATACCATCAAAAAATTCTTGGGTCAGCTAGAAGTTGACGAGATGTTGAAAAATTGCTAATTCTGCTGTGCATATAAGAAGTGGAAGGCGAAACGCGTTAGGATGCATGCTGCAAGGATAATGTAACTTTAAATACGATTTATGTCATGAAATAAAGTTTTACGAAGTACACCACCCAAATTAAATTTTTCACTTTTTTTTCCAAATCTCTCTGGATAGGATACCAATCAAATTTATTAAGCTATTATAACTTCATTTTTACTAAAGTTGTAGAGATACTTTCCAAAAAAACTCCAACACACCTCCAGCTCGCTTGAAACGCTTGCTTCTATCACTTGTTATGTCAAAGGTGATTAGCTTTTTTCTTGGAAGTGAAAGTGTGCTCCTTTAACTTTACGAGAATGCGGAAGTACACCTTCTACATCATATGCTCTCAGTAACCACTTACTTCTGTGAATATCGCATGCTCCTCGTAACCCATGCTACAAAAGAAGATGCTCATTTGACTATTTATTGATGAGGATCCCCCAGAATAAAGATTTGCATAAAAGCCTACTTTCGATGAATTTATCTTTTGCTAAAATTGAGCCTCAACGTTTCCCCAGTATATAATTTGAAGGCCATCACAAATCTATAGGATGAATTACAGCTGCAAGAACTTCAGTGTTTCCCTCGATTTTATCGCTTAGTGAGATGTAACAACCTCAGTATCTCCATTTTTTTTTTTTTTTCGCTTAGTGATTTAGACAGATTGCCGCTCCCTCTGTTTCTGCTTCATATCTTTCATGTATTGATTCTATCTATGATCATATTTATGCGGACACTGCGAGGAAGAAACGTTAGAGGGTCGGATTAGGGGGGCTTAAGTTGACCCCCTGACGTCTCATGCACAAATTATGTAGCTTCAGTAAAAGTCATGCGGCTGAAACTACCACATCTGATTACAGCTAGAGTGCCATTACTGCCAAAGCTAAGGCTACAAGCAATACGGAAACTACAAGCTACAACTCAGATTAGGCTCTGTCAACATCTTCAACTTCAGTAGGAGTTTGAGTTGCAAATGGCGTATGACTGTTGGAATTTATTGGCTGTACTATCATTTCAATTAGAGTTCAATCGAGAGGCGGTTGCAACAACGGTAAGAACCTGCATGCTATTAATAGTCTGTCTAGTAAATATGATTCCCAATTCCCCATTTAAAATGAATTAAACTTTTGAAGGTTCACGTATTCTTATTTTATCTGACATCATGTAGAAAATAATACTGGAAAGTGTGTCATACATTGACAACTACTGGGACCCTAATTTCCGCAATTGAATTAATGCTCTTCCAATTTGCATTATTCAATTGTTTTAATTCTTGTCGAATTAGCCTATGGTACCATCTTAATGAGGAAAACGTGCAGTGAAAGGCTGTGCAACTTATGTCAAGCTTTTTGTCTTAGATTGAAATGTCCCCAGCGCGTTATGTAGAAAGTCTAATTTAAGAGTAAAATAAACTATTGTGCATTTACTGGGCTGAAAAATAATCACCACACTTTGTAGTTTACAGTTAGAGTGATTGACGTCCGAATTCCCCTAAAATACTTTAAAATTAACAATGAGAGACCACAAGTGGAATATAAAAGGGGAGGAGGTGCCCCTCAGAAAGCTTCTGGAGCTTGCTATTGACGTATTAATTGTATTAATTTTTTCCCGTTTTACCGTCCTATCAAGCTTTAGTGACATATTTTTCAGATGATGCTTAAGAGAACACCTTTATGCTTGGCGCTTGTTTCACTCGCAGCAGCTGCTGATACGACTGCTCCAGTAACAGACTTGCCTGCTTACACAGACGCCGCTTACCTTAATTCAGTTATCAGTGAGTTTCCATACTTGAAGACTTATTATTCAGAAATCTTTGGGGCTGACTGGCAAAAGACAATTCTGGAGCTCTATGCCAACACCGGATACTTTGGGGACTATGCTTCCTTGTTCAGTGATTACAGTTATTATAGCGACTATTATTCGTATGATACATCATCGTACCTTTCATATATTGGATCACTTTATGGTACGTCGTTTTCAGACTACAACCAATTCTTGACCTATGACTACAACTTTGATACATCCTCGTACTATTCTTATCTTTCCCTGTTATATGGTAGTGATTATTCGGGATACAGTCTTGCTGTCGCTGAATATGCTACTGAAGCTGCTCTTGCATCAGCTACGGCTGCAGGACTGGGAGCAAGCTCAGGAGCTGGTGGAACTGGTTCAAGCGGGATTGCTTCTTCCACTAAAGCCTCCGGTTCAAGCTCAGGTTCTGGAACTCAATCCGGCTCTTCCACTCAAATCACTGGCAGTTCCTCAGCAACTGGATCAAGCTCTGCTGCTAAGGAAGCTTCCTCCGGCGAGTCATCAGGTTCAGGTTCCAAGGCCTCTTCCTCCGGCGAGTCATCTGGCTCAGCTTCTAAAGCGGCCTCTTCAGGCTCGTCGTCGGGCTCATCATCCGGAAGCTCCTCTGCAACAGGATCTTCTTCCAGATCTTCCACTGCTGGTGTTTACAGTGCTGGTGTTCCAATTGTTGGACTTTTTGCAGCCGTTGCAGTCCTCTTATAAGTGGAAAAGAGAGAAAAAAAAATCTATTATCATTTTGATATAAGAGATTAAACCAAAAGACCTATGAATGTGTATTATGACTAATTATGGTCTGAAAAAGAAATTGTTTGTATCACCAGTAAGAATAAAAGAATATGCTCTGATATTTTCACTATGTAATAATTCCGCTCTACCACTGGTAGCGTCTGAAGGACTCTATAACAGAAGACTGAGAAATTATATCTCTTCTCTTTACATACTCCAGAGGTTACCTTGTTTCATTAAATCTACTTGAAGAGACATACTCTAGCAATCCGAGAAAAATGTTAATATGCTCTAACAAACTGGAGGACAGGCTTGCAAAACTTTGGGACCGCCTCAGTGCAATAGTAGTTGCAACTGTGGATGTGACCTGCATACAGAAACAGGCTCTAGTATCTTAAGAGCAGCTTCCTTACCTAGCTTAATTAAACTCTTTCTTTCAGTTTGGTTAAACCATGGGTAAGTTTGACTTGGTTGGTCTCCCTGGAGAAGTAATATTGTTGATACTAAGGTGCTTATCTCCTAACGAAACTTTAAAATTCATATCAGCTCTTGAACATAATGGCCCCTGTACAACAAGTGATACCATCAAAGTTTATGCATTACAAAGATTATACTGTGGCAGAACAATAGTGTATAGTAGTAATGGTAAAGCGGAAAGCAATATTATGATCAATGGAGACAACTCTAGGGGCAGGTGTATAATCTGTGAGACCAGTACATTGCAGCACCAATATAAAAATGGAATCGAAGGGGATCATCCTGGTCCTTGCGACACCTTGCTAGAATTCCTGAACTTCCAGGAGTCATTTGTAGATAGTAAGCCTGGGTTAAATGATATTGTATTTAGAGAGACCCGACCGCAGGCTTTAGAATTCCATTTCCACCGCTATACCAATGATTATGTAGGGTTCGTCAACGACTTGAGGTTATTTAGTGACTTTATCAATAGCGCTTCTACATCCTATGAGCTGAAGAAGTACGACGACAGTAAGAAGGATTTGCTAACCGAATATCTACGTACAGTACATCGACTAGAGGTGTATATTAACGGTAACTCGGATGATACAGAATTGCCTTCCACTGCACTCCCTGTGGCAGTTCTTCGAACCATGACTACTCTCGTATCTTTAAATAGTCTTTTACGAGAAAGAATCCAGAGCCTACTGATTTGCTCCAGTAACTTGGGCGACTACTTCCAGCTACAGTGGAGCCAACTTTTCGACCGCTTTGAGAATTTGCACAAACTAAATTTATCGCAAAATAAAATTAGGCTGATCACTGTAGAAGACACTGAATCTTGGATTAAGCATGTCAAATGGCCCCCCAGGCTAAAGCAGTTAAATCTAGATGATAATATGATCCGAGAGTATGTACTGGAGCTTTTAGCCACCATGCCCAAGCTGTTAGAATTGTTACTGATGAAATTTAACTTGATGGAGAATTTTGGCGGTCATTCCAACGATTCTTTCACTCTTAAGTTTAAGTTGTCTGAAGTTTTGCCCAACCTCCAAGTGTTGGATCTTAGTTGCAACCGGTTTCTCGCATATGTCAACCCGGAAGTACTACATTCTACAGGGAAATTCAAGATATTAGACGTGAGAAATTGCTATATAGACACTGATTCCATGGGCGACTTAAATAGAGCTGCAAAGAATGAAGGAATCGAGTTACGCCATTAGATAGTTCTTTTTTTAATGTATCTTCATAAGGTAGCCTCTGCTTATGACCTCCTCGCCCCCCTCCAGTAGACTGTGTCTTGCTCCTGCATGGATAATCCCGATCTACGCAAATATTTAGAGGCCATTTTGGCGCCAAAAGAGCCCAAAAAAGAAAAAAAAAAGTTTGTGGTGCGAAAGACGGCAAAAGGCTCTACCTGAAGCAAGCAGCTGGATTACATCGAGGGTAATTGGTTGGCTGAAAAAACGCTCTAGAGAATGATAAGACCTGTCGCGGCAAATTTGACCTTGTGGAGGCAGTCGCTATGCTCTTCGGGTCGAGGGTACGGGCTTACTCTCTCCCTTCAGAGGTCCCTCTACATCGACCTGATGTCGTCGTTTAGCCATGCACCGCTAAAAATTCGCACACTCAAATATAAAAATCCGGTGTTGCTCAGTCAGAGAAATAACAGCAGTAGAAATGAAAATATCGAAAGAAAAATCGAACGAATAGAAGAAGAGAGAGCAAGAGACGAACAACACCAACAGCATGTCAACCTCTCGGACTTTCCCTCGGAGCCTTCTCCGTCCGTGTATGAAGGAGTGGCTCCAGATGCAGGCCAAAGTAAGGCCTCAGGCTCCAGTTCTGCAAAGGGTAGGGAATTTATGAAACTTTTACAATTGGCAAGGCCTGAATTTAAATTGCTTTTGGCTGCCTTGGGGTGTCTTGTGGTAACCTCTGCTGTCAGTATGTCTTTGCCCTTGGTAATGGGGAAGATAATTGATACCGCCAAACCGCCCTCAGCCCAAGCAAATGTAGATAGCGATGCAATTGTAGGAGCCAATTCAGATTTTGAAATTTTTGGTTTACCTTCAGACCAATTCTACGTTGCAATTTCCTTGGTCTTCACTGTTGGTGCTATTGCAAACTTCGGAAGAACTTACCTCTTACGAGCTGTGGGAGAAAGACTTGTAGCGAGATTAAGACTGAGGCTCTTCTCCAAGATTTTATCTCAGGATTCCTACTTCTTCGATATAGGGCCCGATGGTAAGGGAACTATGAAAACTGGAGATCTTATATCTAGAATTTCAAGTGATACTCAGGTCATTTCCAAGACTCTTAGTTCTAACATATCCGATGGATGCAGAGCATTGGTCAGTGGATGTGTTGGTTTATCGATGATGTGCTATGTGTCATGGAAGTTATCGCTCTGTATGAGTTTGATGTTCCCTCCATTGATTGTCATGTCCCTCTTTTACGGTAGAAGGATCAAACAACTTTCGAAGCAAGTGCAAGAAAATTTAGGTAGCCTTACCAAAGTAACCGAGGAGAAGTTGAATGGTTTGAAAACAATCCAAAGCTTTGCTCAACAGCAATCTGTAGTTCATGAGTATAACAAGGAAATTAGACAGATTTACAACACCAGTATGAAGGAGGGGAAGCTTAGTGGGATCTATTTCGGAGGAAATGGCTTCTTGGGAAATGCCACGTTAGTGAGTTTATTGGTGATAGGCACTCAATTCATCAGCAGTGGAGATATAACGCTAGGCGACTTGTCTAGTTTTATGATGTACGCTATCTACACCGGGTCCTCAGTTTTCGGCTTGGGAAATTTTTACACTGAATTGATGAAAGGTGTAGGTGCCTCAGAGAGAGTCTTTGAGCTCATTGAGCTGAAACCTACTATAACCACCAGTTTAGGGAAAAAAGTGGATTCCTTGCATGGAGATATTGAGTTCAGAGGTATTCAGTTCCACTATCCATCGAGACCAGATAGTAACATATTCCAAAATAAGATTGATCTCACGATTAAAAAGGGGGATCATGTTTGCTTTGTTGGACCCTCTGGAAGTGGAAAATCCACGATATCACAATTATTACTTCGGTTTTACGACCCCATCTCTGGTTCTATATACGTGAATGGGCATAATATTAAGGACTTAAATTTGAACTTCTACCGCTCACAAATTGGTTACGTTCAACAAGACCCCTTACTTTTTAGTGGAACGATTAAGGAAAATATCTTATTTGGCAATAAAGACAGAAATCTTACCGATGAGGATGTGATAAATGCAGCCAAGTTTTCGAATTCTCTAGGATTTGTTGAATCATTCCCGCAGAAGTTTGATACCTTAATTGGATCCAATGGTGCGGCGCAACTCTCTGGAGGCCAAAAGCAGAGGATATCAATAGCAAGAACTTTAATAAAAAAGCCAGATATACTTATTTTGGATGAGGCTACCTCGGCTTTAGATTCACATAGTGAAGAGGTGGTGATGAAGAATTTGATTAAATTAGGAAAGGAAAGAAATACTACTTTAATTCTGATTGCTCACAGGCTATCAACGATCAAAAACAGTGAGAATATCATCGTATTCAATTCGAACGGAGAAATTGTCGAAACAGGCAAATTTGATAAGTTGTACTCAGACAAAGATAGCAGCCTTAACAAGCTATTGAAGAATCATGATTTTGAGTAGAAGCTAAAATCGAAAAAAAAAAAAAAAAAAAAAAAAAAAAAAAAAAAAAAAAAAAAAAAAAAAAAAAAAAAAAAAAAAAAAAAAAAAAAAAAAAAAAAAAAAAAAAAAAAAAAAAAAAAAAAAAAAAAAAAAAAAAAAAAAAAAAAAAAAAAAAAAAGTTTAAAAAAGAAGAAAAGTAAACTTTGTAAATAGACATATTAGCAGATAGACACAACACACAACACACACTCATACGCACACAGATCCCGAATTAAACAGCAGCAATGCTACGGAACACCTCGACAATGTTCAAGCAGCCCGAGGTAAACCTTTGTAAATAATTATTTTCCTCAAGATTACGTAACCGCCTTATTCGTCATTGTATTGTTGCTCTTCTTTGGCCCCCAACATTTTCCAGCCCAGAAGTGTTCTTTGCGTCCCACGGAACGAAAGGGAAGGGAAAAAAAAAAAAAAGGCACCACATTGTCAGCGCTTAAAGTTCAGAAAAGAACCGAGCAAAAAGTTTACCAAAAGCACCTAAAAGGAGCCAAAACATACCAGTGGCAATCTTTCCCCACCTTATCAATTTTCAGATGACACAATCCCTAATTCTTGGATGTTCTTCCAGAAATTTCATATTTCTTAGCTATTCCTTATGCCAGATTGATTCATCTCGATCCTTCCAAAATGGCCGTTTTTGCCAAATGTGGAGCACATGAAGGGGGATAGTCTTCCTGTATGCAGCCTATTTCTAGAATGGCGGTTTTAAGCATCGCTTGGGCCCTTCAAAATATGCTGCACCTTGCCTGTCTTAAACCTCGGGATACAAAATCAGACCAAATTTTATTTCCATGAGAACCTTGATTATAGTGACTATAAGACTTCTATCGTATCACTTTTCGCAGCACTAATAAATTATCTTTTTTTTTGCACTTTTCTTCTTTTTGGCAATAAAAGAAATTTTTATTTTTTCTAGGGCACTATAAGGAAGGTCTACGATGAAGCATTCGGAGGAGAGGGATGCTATGTTGCGATCTTCTAGTCACGATGTAAAGAGATTGTATAAGAAGTTCTCCCTGGCAATCACCATCCCGATGGTTGGTAATTTGCTAGACTCAGGCCCTTCATCCCCACCACTCGAAACGCGACTGCGGTTATCTCTAGATGCGGTAACCGCTAGTGCGCAACCCCACACTCCAGACGAGGAAGATATAGATACGGCAAGACCGGTTGGCGAGGTGGAACCTCTGAACTGCCTAGTGAATGTGCTATCGACCGTTCAAGTATATTCTGGTATCGGCGGTGCTCAACGGAAAGTGCATTCTGACATACCTCGAACAAATTCTAGCAAGCAGCTAAATGGAGATGTCCCACGCATTCCGGACCAAATACCCAAAGATGAAGTAAAAGAGGACAGAAGAAAGGAGGAATTCACAGCTGAGGAATTGGCAGAGGTGGCCAAGCAACAGGAACTTCTTAACAATGCTCAGAGAGCTCATGAAATGAAGGGTAGTTTGACCGAGGAAGATGAGAGTAAAATGGCCAAAATATTGTCCAGCTTAGCTGACAGCGATGACCAGCACGATCTTGATCAATTGTATAAAGCAGAATTAGAAAAAGATCAAGATTCCCATCTGATCCAATCAGCTCGTCGAAGCTCAATCATCAACGCTGGTGGTAGTATCAACAGCAGCAGTACTCTTGGGGGTTCATTAGGAGGGGCCACTGAAGGTGGGATATCTTCGATATCTACTCAGTCATCTTTCGGGGTCGCCAGGACTCCCTTCCAAAAATCGGTGGTCGCTAACTTGGAACCCCATTTCCTTACTGATAGCTTATTACTTAAACTTAAGGAGGACGATAGTTCGAAGTCAAAACTGTTTGTCTCTGGATCTAAGCCTATGCCTGACACTCAGAGGAAAAATCTTTCTTTACAAATCGCAGATAAACTTACCAATGTCTTTGAATTAGAAGATGATGATATCTTCTATGGAAACTATAGTGCATGGCTCGTGCGAGATGTATTATTGCAAGGTCATTTGTACTTAACAAAGAGGAACATCTTATTTTTTGCATTTCTACCTGATAGATATAAGCACGATAGGATTGAAGATGAATCGATACAGAGTGGATCAATCGGCATGAAATCATCCAAAATTGTAGACACAGTTACGGTTTTGACCCACCGGTTTTGGGGTGTTCTCAGACCTGATACCCTAAGCATATATTCTTCAACAACCGATTTATATTTTCCGTCTTTAGTGATTGATTTGGATACATGCATCAGAGCTGAAGTGGTTGATAAGATGGGAAGTTATGGCTCTTCTTCGAAGTTATCAGATTCAAATTCGGTGCCAAACGGATCTCAATCAGAAAACCAACTCCTCAAGTCGAATACTTCTAGTCCTACCCTGAGCGAGTTGGACATGGACGTGGACAATAATGAGTTGTTGGCTATGAATTCTAGTGAAATTGATGAAATAAACGAGAGCGTAGGAGGCGGTATTTGGTTTAAATTGGTGACCAAAAAGAAAACTTACAGATTCTATACCGATAATTTATACTCAGCAAGACAATGGGTAAATAATTTGACCAAAATTATCTTCGAGAAGAATAATAGCAATGCTAAAAATGAGGTGTTGTGTAAGATACCCATTGACCAAGTAATTGATTTCAGGAGGCAGTCATTGTTTGATACAACAGCCGCTGAAGATGTTGCTACACCCACCCCATCCCACCTGTCACTGTCTACCAATGGTAACACTTTAACCGAAGAAGTTCCGAACTCCTTAACATTGAGCTACTTTCTCGCTAAACTGGTTGAAGATAAGCTTCTTCTGACTGAGAAAATGAAGAAGAAATTGAAAGGGAAATCAAGGACGGAAAACGATCTACCACCCGGTGTTGATATGATTTCCTTTATGTTCTTTAAGGACTCTGATCTCTTTATGAACAAGTTAAAAGAAGTTTTACTTGAAAACCGTAAACCTGAACCTAAACCAACTAGAGATCCTACTTTATCTGAAAAAATGAAAGAGAAAGCAAAGAAGATGACTCGAAAAGACTCGGTGGGTTCGGCATCCTCATTAAGAATGTCTTCTACTCCACCAGCCCCAACTGTTAAAACGAATTCAAATCCAGTTTCCACTTTGCAGCCGTCTGATAATACTTTGTTATCCTACTTAAATTACTCTGACAAATTGAAAGAGCTGACTTTGAGGAGCCAACCCAACAACCAAGACCCACAACTAGATCCTAGCTGCATAATGGAAGGTTATCGTCATTCTAGAAATCTGCTGTGTCAACTGCTTCGGTCTTCTCTCTCACCGACACGTTCTACTCAGACTTCGTCGAAATTAAAGAAATTGAGTAAATCATTAACAAATCCAGTGAAAATTTTAAGCGGTAACAGTTCAAATGGCTCTAGACATAGAGCGGAAACATTACCTCTGGGAGCTATCAACCCTTCTTCTTTTTTAGAAAGGGCAAACTCCGAGGATCATATTAATCACCTTGCAGTATCTCCAAGTGGACGATTGGCCCTTCCCAGACATATATCGATGACTGACTTCAAGAATATGAATATGTCCCTTGAAGCCTCGAAGAGGGATATTCATGTTGCAGAGTCAAGGTATGCTGGAAATGGAACAGAATCCCCAAAGCGTTTCGTTTCAAAGCCGAATTTTGACTTCGGTGATGATGAAATTGATAAAAATGAAACAGATGAAAATGAACTTAAACTTAAAGCACCGGAAGGTTCTAATCAAGACCTCTCAATGCAAGCCCTTGACGAGAAGAGCGTTCCTTTACAAAGTCCACTTAATCTCACAGACCCAGTTGATCTTGAACTGGATCAAAAGACGAAGAGAACGCCCAGTTCAAAACTAAAAAAAGGGTTTAAAGTAATTGGAAATGCATACCACATGTGGTCTGCTCATCCTTATCATTACACTGAGGGAATAGAAAATGATCAATACTACGTCAGTAAAGTGGAGGAGAGAGAAAACACCAAATCTAACTTCATAAACTATTTTAAATTGAAAAAGACGTCAGTGCTAATATCAAGTTACTACTGTCACCTAAAGAGATCAATTCCAGTGTATGGAAGTTTATATTTAGGAGATCAATATCTTTGCTTTCGAAGTTTACTTCCTGGAGTTAGTACACAGATGATATTACCAATCCAGGATATTGAAGAGTGCCAAAGAGCAAAAGGTATTTCCATTAACTATTCTGGATTAGAAATTGTAATTAAAAGATTTGATAAATTGTATTTAGAATTCAGTTCCCAAAAATCTAGAGACGATTGTGAGTTGATGCTTTCAAGACAAATAGAGTTAGTTCAAAGAGCAAATCATATCATGAATAATCGAAGAGGTAGTTTAAGTCTGGAGGATTCAAATAATTCACCTCACCTGCACCTTGATAAAAGTGCACACTCCAGGGTTGAGAACGCAAGAATAAAGCTTTTTGAAGACAGAATTAATTCTGCATTGGGCTTAGATGTACCCATTCTTCTTGAAGATTCACCGTTTTTCAAAACGGAAATACGACCCACATCTTTCCATTTCACGTTGTTGACAATTGGTTCTAGAGGTGATGTTCAACCATATATAGCGTTAGCGAAGGGGTTAAAAGCTGAAGGACATAGAGTTACCATAGCTACTCATGTTGAATTCAAAGATTGGATTTCGAAGCATAAAATTGGTTTTAAACCTATCGCAGGCGATCCTACTGAGTTAATGTCTCTAATGGTTGAACATGGATCAATGTCTGTCAGTTTCATCAAGGAAGCTAGTTCCAAATTCCGTGGCTGGATCCAAGAATTATTAACAACGAGTTGGGAGGCATGTCAAGGTACTGACATTCTCATAGAAAGTCCTTCTGCTATGGGAGGCATTCATATAGCTGAAGCATTGGGAATTCCCTATTTTAGAGCATTCACCATGCCATGGACTAGAACTAGAGCATACCCGCATGCGTTTATTGTACCGGATCAAAAGAGGAGCGGCTCATATAATTACTTAACTCATGTTATGTTTGAAACTGTGTTCTGGAAAGGGATCTCATCACAAGTGAACAGGTGGAGAGTCGAAGAATTGGGAATACCTAGGACTAATTTGTATAAAATGCAGCAGACGAAGATTCCCTTTTTATATAATATTTCTCCATCAGTCTTTCCACCTTCGGTTGATTTCCCTGATTGGATCAAGGTTACAGGATACTGGTTTTTGGAAGAAGGACTGGAAAAGGATTATAATCCCCCAGCTGATTTAGTGAAATTCATGGAAAAGGCAAAGAATGATAATAAAAAGATTGTATACATTGGATTTGGATCAATTGTTGTTAGTGATGCTAAAG
Source organism: Dujonia oleophila (assembly GCA_030563865.1). Taxonomy (NCBI): domain Eukaryota; kingdom Fungi; phylum Ascomycota; class Pichiomycetes; order Serinales; family Debaryomycetaceae; genus Dujonia; species Dujonia oleophila. The sequence continues at coordinate 1,062 of JAJMKG010000054.1, read as the reverse complement.
TTTTAACAAAAGCAATCGTTGATGCAGTTTTGAATGCAGATGTCAGATGTATACTAAATAAGGGGTGGTCTGATAGAAAATCCAAATCAGAAACCAGTGATGAGCCAGAAGTGGAGCTCCCAGCAGAAGTTTTTAACTCTGGAAACATTCCACATGATTGGCTATTTGATAGAATCGATGCAGCTGTTCACCATGGAGGTGCGGGAACCACTGGAGCTACCCTTAAGGCTGGTCTTCCAACAATCATTAAACCGTTCTTTGGAGACCAGTACTTTTATGCATCTCGGGTAGAAGAAGTTGGGCTCGGACTAAGCCTTAAGAAGTTGAATGCCAAGTCGCTTACTAAGTGTTTGAAAACAGTCACCAGGGATGAAAAGATGATGGAGAGGGCTCGTAAGATAAGTATCCAAATAAGAAATGAGAATGGTGTGTTAAATGCGATAGAGTGCATCTACTCAGAATTGGAGTATGCAAGAAATCTACTGATATCGAAGCACCTCGACTACAACAAGGAACACATATTATCAAGCAACCAAACACCAATGCGTGAAGAGGAAGCGAATGAAAATGGCATAAGCTCCCAGCTTGAGGGAAAGAAGCCTAGCCAGGATGAAGATAATACGTTAGTTGAGTTTAGTAAGCTAGAACTGAGACTGGGAAGTGCTGACGAAGATTTTGATGTGGATGAGGTTGAAAGGTTTAAATTAGAAGATAAAGCTGATGACGATGATGATGAAGAGGATGCAGGTAAGGTAATCCAAATGAATTATACGAACATAAAATGAATGGGTACTCCCCATACAAAAAGAAAATGGAAAAAAGAAAAATAATAAAAATAAAAAAAAAAAAAAGAAGAGATCATGCAAATGAAAATGAATTGAATGAAGCTAATAGTATATGCCCTGCCACGATAACGAATATGTACAAGTAGAGTACTCGAGTACGAACAATAAATGTAACGAAAAGCAAAATCAATTATGGGACTCGCTCCAACAAGAGTGTAGACGCCCAGAGTAAGAAGAAGAGAGAGAAAAAAAAAAAAAAAAAAAAAAAAAAAAAAAA
>JAJMKG010000053.1:31842-66346 GCA_030563865.1 Dujonia oleophila | reverse complement strand
TTTTTTTTTTTTTTTTTTTTTTTTTTTTTTTTTTTTTTTTTTTTTTTTTTTTTTTTTTTTTTTTTTTTTTTTTTTTTTTTTTTTTTTTTTTTTTTTTTTTTTTTTTTTTTTTTTTTTTTTTTTTTTGCTTTTTTTTTGGTGTGATGCTCATCTCAAATTTCACTAGCTGATTGATCCCCACAGTGGTACTTCAATACCGATCACACTAACACAGACAAACAATGGCTAAAGCACCTCCAAAGAAGTTTTCGTCGAAGCCCAACCCAACCGGGACAACGGTGTCGGCAGAAAAGCACTTGAATTCAGTGTTCAAGTTCAACACTAACTTGGGTCAGCATATTTTGAAAAATCCCCTTGTGGCACAGGGTATTGTAGATAAAGCCAACATTAAACCTTCGGATATCGTCTTGGAAGTCGGTCCTGGTACCGGTAACTTGACCGTTCGTATACTAGAACAAGCAAGGAAAGTGGTAGCAGTTGAAATGGACCCTAGAATGGCCGCTGAGTTGACCAAGAGAGTCCATGGTACCCCTCAACAGAAGAAGTTGGAAATTCTTCTTGGAGATTTCATGAAAACGGAACTTCCCTATTTCGATGTCTGTATCTCCAATACTCCGTACCAAATTTCTTCTCCGTTGGTTTTCAAATTGTTAAATCAGCCCAGACCCCCTAGAGTATCCATTCTTATGTTTCAGAGGGAATTTGCATTGAGATTATTGGCTAGACCTGGTGATCTGCTCTACTGTAGACTTTCAGCCAACGTCCAAATGTGGGCAAATGTGACGCATATAATGAAGGTTGGTAAGAACAACTTCAGACCTCCTCCACAGGTGGAATCTTCAGTGGTAAGAATTGAAATCAAGCAGCCTAGACCTAGTGTAGATTTCAACGAATGGGATGGGTTGTTGAGAATCTGCTTTGTTCGTAAGAATAAGACCATAGCCGCGGGATTCAAGTCCAATAACGTTTTGGAAATCTTGGAAAAGAACTACAAAACCTGGTTGGCAACCTCTGCCGCTAACAACAACGAGCAGGGTGATCTGATGATGGTTGATGCCTCGTCTATGCAAGACGTAGTCAAAAGTAAGATTGACCAGGTCTTGAAGGAGACTGGGTTTGCTGAGCAGAGATCTTCCAAAATGGACCAGACCGACTTCTTGAAGCTATTGTATGCATTCCACCAGGTTGGAATCCACTTTGCCTAAACGAATAACACACATTCATGCATTCTGTTCGGTAAAGCTGTTTACTATTTTTTTTGGCAGCTTTCCCCATAGAAACAGAACATATTATAAATCTTTATAGTCATTGTACAATAGAAGGGCTACACCCGTTAAAGAATAATCTAAGTAATAATTATTATCTATCAAAATTAATAGTGAGTGTGTTGTCCGTCTAACACTGTCTAACATGGTCTAAAATTGTCTCCCTATTTACCTTCTCTTGGTAGTCTTGCTAGTATCTTTTTCAATCACCTCACCAACTCCACCAAGCTCCTCCAAGTTGTCTTCCGCTATACTTACAGCTTCTCTTCTCTCCCAGAATCTGTCCTCACACATATCAAATGAAGCCTTTTTCAAGTGCTTACCTCTGGCATCCCTGTTACTGGAGATGGCCCATTCCAAAAATTGGGCTCCAGTACGGACGTAGAAGGCACGAAGCGACTCGAATGGCTTTGGTTGAGGTAACCAAGGTCTTGCATCTGGAATTTCTTCTTCTTCCTCTGGTTCTTCTTCTTCCTCCTCCTCTTCTTCCTCTTCTTCAGCTCCATCTGCTTCCACGTCTTCTTCATCTTCTTCGTCGTCTTCTTCATCTTCCTCGTCATCATCGGCATCACTGTCTTCGTATTCCTTATCCAATTCACTCAAATCTTCCCATAACACTCTCACCCCGTCCAATCTTCCTAAATCAATAGAGTACATGGAGTCTAAGTTGAACTCTTGCTCGCCTCTCTCGAATACACCACCGTAGATGTAAAGGGTATCATCCACAACACAGGTAGTTGCATTGAATCTAGGGTGAGGGAGCTGGTTCATAATAGGATATTCTACCACTTCATTGCCTTCATCCTCAGTTTCAGTTTCTTGTAACTTTAATTTTTCAATCTCCTCGTCCTCACCTTCCTCGTCGTCCTGAAGCTTTGCCTTGGCAAGAATGTTGTTCAAAATCTCTTCCAAATCTTCGTCTCTGTTCAACTTTTCCTTCTTTTCCTGCTTCTGCTTTCTGACTGGCTTCAAACTGAGGTTGTACCATCTGTTATTTTCGATTTGATATGAATAAAGGTTGTTGTAAAACTCAGAGTCCAATTGCTCTTCACTTTCTTCGTAATCGTACACACCCCCGAATAAGATCCCTCTGTTCTTGTGGAAAACAAGGGAGCATCCAACTCTAGGTGAAGGATTAAAACCTTGCTTCTTTCTTCTTTCAAACCTTATGGCACTAGGATCTGCTTTCATCTTCAACATCCAGCAATCCGTAAGTACTTTACCCTTTTGTAAGCCCTTCTTAGCCTTAACCTTGGTGTAACCACCATATAAGACGGCCCCATCGTTACATGAGATGAAACTGTGGCCAGATCTTGCATCTGGAATAGGATGGTTGGGAGGGAATTCCACTTGGTGCCACTTATAGCTGGTGATGTCAAACAACCAGAGATCGTTCAAATACGTAGTCAGAGTCCCCAAATCACGGAACCCTCCATGCATTATTATGTAGTTCTTCCAGCACGTCATTCTGTGACCGGATCTTGCAGAAGGGCCTCCCTTTTTTATCTCAACCTTAGTCCATTCCTTCAAGTCTGCGTCTAAGATCCAGGTATCTCCATAGTGGTAGAAGGTCGACTGCTTTGGCGAGGAAAACTCTCCTCCAAACATCAAGGCGATACCTGAGGGATGTGCAACCATGGCATGTGAAGATCTTGGGAGTGGGGCATTCTTACTGGTGTATCTTCTCCACGTATCGTTGTCTACCGTGTATGTGAATAAATCATTGAAGAACTGGGCCTTGCCAGTAGTCTCGCTAATAGATTCCCCTCCAAACAAGAGCAATTCACGTTTATTGTGGCTAGGGTTCTGAACCATGGTAGGATTGAGTCTCCTTGACGGAGGTTTCTTACAAACTTCTACATTCACTGCTTCAAAGGCCTCCTGGTCCTTGGCGAATTGTTCCAAGATGGCATCAATATCGTCATCCTCTTCCTCCTCTCCATTTTTCTTTGCTAGCTTCTTGCTCTTCTGTTCCGACTTGGAATTGTTCTTTTTCTGCTTTTCTGCAGCTCTAGCCTTCTTGGCTTCCTTAGAAGCTTTGTCTTTCTTGGCCATTCTAACGATGGACTGCTTATATTGCCAGGTAAAGAGATGTGGTCTCTGGTTGATCTAAGTGATGGGCGGCCCTTGAAGTTTTTTGTGTTCTGTGTGCAGGATTTGCAGCCAAAAAGCTTTCTGCGTGGTGAAGGAGGCAGTTGATCGTATATGATGTGCTCTTCTACTTTCAGCTCTTCCTACCCAGAGAGTTGTTGGACCCAATCGGCGGAGACTTGGATTCAGAAGATCACATTCGGTGTTCTTCACTATTAGTGAAGTTTTTTTTTAGTCCCGAGACGGTTGCAGCTTACGGGTGATGGCTCCAATTCGGACGATCTACTACATTGAGTTCTTTGCTCATCATTTATTGTTTATTAGTTGTACTTTTTATTTTATTGTATATATGTACGATTATACAGAAATCGTCTTCCAAATGTTTAACCCATCACCCCCAGTGGACACCAAGCAGCCAGGGATTTGCTTGTGCCATCTGACATCCTTAACGTCTCTTTGCCAGTGAACAAAAAGCAATTGAGGAGGAATATCGTGCAACTCCTGAACTTCTCTTCTCTGCTGGGAGATTTCTTCATCATCCGCTTCCACAGCCAAGTCCCAAAGGGTGACAGTGTTGTCCTCGGAGGAGACAGCAACAATGGACTCATCGTGTGGGTTGAATGAGATAGAAGTTACAGGCAGCTTGTGGAAATCATAGTGTGCAACTGGGGTAGGCTTGTCCTTCCCGTTGAAGTTTCTCAAGTCCCAAACTCCCCAGGTACCGTCGTCGTGACCAGATGCTAACAAGTAGTTTATCTTGTCACACCAGGAGATGACGTTGACGTCACTTTGAGAGGCTACCACAGAGATAGCTGGCTTATGCTTCTTCGATCTAGTATCCCAGATTCTCACATAACCGTCAGTTCCAGCGGTAGCGAACACTGTCAGTTCAGCAGTGGACCATTGGATGTCTTCAATGGAAGCTTGAGATGCAAAAAATGGGGTCTTATCAGTCGACCATGAGGAGGTGGTTCTAGTGGTGAGATGAACACGACCTGTGCAGTCTCCAGTGAGCAAAGAGCCTGTGTTTACGAGTGGAGACCAGTCCAATCCATACCCTTCAACATTACCGTGATTCTTTATGGTGTGGACAGGTCTCTTGGCGGCCTTAGGGATCATGTAGCCTGGCGTATCGAATGCCTTGTATTGGGACAGTAAGTCGTAGATGTAAACTTCTCCGTTTTCACTCATGGTTGCGGTCAAGTACTCACCAGTTTGTTGAGCGTGAGGAGAGACTCGGATTCTGTTGGTGGTGTGCTTTAAGGGGATAGATTCAGATTCCATTATAGGGTCTGAATCTTCGTTATCTGAGTCGTCCTCGTCGTCTGCTTCGTCATCTTCGTTTTCGTCCTTGACAAGAGTCTTGGCCAAAGATGACAACTTCATGGTCAAGAGTTCATTGTCTTTGCTCTTGGATGCCTGGGTAGCGGTAGAGACGTATACAGATGCTGGGTAAGTTCTTCTCTCGTTACCAAGGTTATCTGGGAGAATGTCCACGGTCAAGCAAGGCCATGGTAAGTTAACATTGTGGAGCATTTCATACACAGTTGGGTCGGCTTCCATTACTTCATCTGGTCCCAATGGCTTGGACTTGTGAGGAAGGTAGATAGTTTCTTGTTGCTGTTGTTGCTCTTGTTGGAGTTCCTTTTCTTCGAGTTCCTCAATTCCTTGAGGCTCGGCGTCATCATCATCTTCTGCTGAGTCGAGTTCGATGATCTCTCCATCTGACTCGAAGTCATCTCCATATGGATCTTCAAATTCTCCCATCTCAACATCATCGCCAGTGTCAGCGACTTCAGTGGCTGGGGGTAAGTCTGAGCTCGATATTTTGGCAGCAGAGTGCCCGTTCGTTCTCGAAATAGATTCTTCAGCGGATCTCTTGGACATATCTGAAGGAAAGTGGCACAATTAGTGACTTGTTATACCTATCACTTGATGCTTGTTCTAAGCTAGAAATGAAAAATTTCTAAAGTGTAAAAAAAAAAAGGAATAAAATCATCGCGGGAGTATGCAGGACGGAGATGGAGATGGGCTGCATCTCGTGTGGTAACTACCCATAAGCATAGTAGGCAGGGCTAAGAGACTGAACCTTTAAAAGAATTCTTCTTCTAAGATGATGCGTATTGTTAGCTTCAATTGAGCTTTGATTACCTTCTAGTAATCACCTTGCTTCTCTTAATTAAAGCATTTGTGCTGCGTTATAGGCTGTGTGATAAGGTATACTGATGGAGTTCCTGTATATAACAAGATGTGGAATGTGTATAGATATGGGTTGCAAGTGCAGTTCCATGTTATTTTGAAGCCATTTCAGCTCCATTAAGCAGTCCAACAGCGGGATTATGGATAGAAAGGCATTTTTGGACCAGGAGCCCCCCCCTGGATATGTAGCCGGAATAGGGAGAGGGGCTACTGGATTCACAACCTCTGCAGATGTTGGAAGTGCATCTAGGATTGTTCCAGGCGACGATGAAGATGATGAAGACGGCAATGGAGGCGAAGTTGATGAAAGAGGGTTGCTAGTAAGGAGCAACGTAGATAAAGATGATGAGGAAGCAGACAAGATATATGAGGAGGTGGAGCGTCGACTTTCCAAAAGACCCAAGAAGGTGACGGATATTGCAGCAGCAGCAGCAGAAACTCCATCCAATGTTGCCAACGCATTTACAGAGTTAAAACATGCGTTGTCGACTGTCAGTGAAGATCAATGGGCAAACTTACCGGAAGTTGGAGATCTTACTAAGAGAAACAAGAGATTGAGGCTATTAGAAAAGCTGCAACAAAGATTTTATGCGGTACCTGATACTTTATTGGTGGGTCTGGGAGGACTGGGTTCCCAAAGCGAATCTACAGACTTCAACTCAATATCCAGAACAAAGGACAAGTTGTTAAGTAAGCAACTTGATAATGTAGTAGGGTATACAGAAGAAGGAGAAAGTGGACCTCAAGTGGATGAAAAAGATTTCATAGTAGACCAAGCAATTGATACTAAGATTGATGATATACGCAAGGGCAGACTAATATTCAGTTCCTTGCGAAAAACTGAACCATTAAACCCCAATTCTTGGATTGCTTCGGCGAAATTGGAGGAGCAGGATAAGAAATTCAGCACCGCGAAGTCGCTTATAGAGACTGGATGTCAAAAGATTCCAAAAAATGTGAATCTTTGGTTGGAAAATATTAGGTTGCATTATTCAGATGGAACCAAGCAGTGTAAATTAATCTGTGGACAGGCATTAAAATTCAATTCAAAATCAGAGCTCCTCTGGCTAAAAGCTGTTGAATTAGAGCATTCTGGTGATTTTTTGTCCCAAAGAAAAGTACTAAGGAAAGCGTTGGAAAGTATCCCCAACAATGTTAACATATGGAAGAAATTAATAGACTTGGAAGGTAAAGATTCCAGCACCGAAGAAATAAAGCAATTATTAACCAAGGCAGTAGAACTATGTCCGAAGGAGTGGGAATTTTGGTTGTCGCTAATAAATCTTTCTGAATATTCAGAAGCTAAGGCCGCATTAAATAAAGCTAGAAAGACCATGAGTGACAATCATAAGATATGGATTACAGCTGCCAAGTTAGAAGAACGAGAAAATGAAAATATTTCGGATGTAAAGATAAGAAAGCTTATGTCTAAGGGAAGAGATGAGCTCAAGAAGAGTTCTGTGGAGAATTCGAACTTATTATCGAGAGATGAATGGTTGAAGGAAGCAACAATCGCAGAAAAGGAAGGGTTCCCATTGACCTGTAAAGCTATTGTGGACGTTACTTTGCAACTGGAATACGATAATGGCGGTACTGTTGAAGAAGATGATGAACCAACAAGAGTAGATAACTGGCTTAATGTAGCCCAAAGCTTCTCCGAATCCTCAGAAACCTTCAATTGTATTTTCCAATTTATTGTCTCAAAATATCCAAACAATATGGATGTCTGGTTCAAATTGTTAGCCTTTTTTAAGGAGGCTAAGAATGAGATTGTTGACCCTAGACTATTCTATTATTATGAAAAGGCAATTGAAATCAATGAAGAAGCACTACTTTATCTCATGTACGCGAAGGATTTATGGAAATTAAAGAACGATATCGAAAAGGCTAAGGAAGTTTTAGAAAATGCTAGTACTGTATTTCCATTTAGCGAGGTTGTATGGTTTGCAAGGCTCAAGTTTTCAAAGTATACATCTGGCGCATCATGGACTGAAAATTCGTTAGACATTTCTGAGAAGATGTTTCAGAGAATGTCTGAAATGTCTCCCACCATCTGGTACAAGCATATTCACATTTTACGATGCGAATACAATAAAAACAATAAGCCAGTTGATGAATATCTTTCAGAATTGTGCAATGAAGCTATCCGCAAATTCCCAGATTGTGGAAAGCTTTATTTACAAAAGAGTCAAATTCTTAAAAATGATGTGGATACACTTGCAGTAGGAGTTCGCAATTGCCCACGCTTTATACCACTTTGGATTAGCTACGCTGAGGCGGTAAAATCTAATCCCGTGAGGTCAAGGGCTATACTTGACAAATCTATAGCACAGAATCCTACATCTTCTACACTCTGGGTTCAACAAATTAGGCTCGAAAAGTTCTTAAACAACTTTGAAACTGCAAGACAATTGTGCACTAAGGCACTTCAAAAGTTTCCCAATGACGCCGAACTTTGGATTGAAAACTTACATTTAATTTCTAAATCGTCTCAAAGGAAAAATGCATTCATGGATTCCCTCAAGAAAACCAACAACTCTCCTTTGATTTTGTTGAATGTTGGTTTATTCTTTTGGATAGATGGAAAATTTTCAAAGGTTAAGGCTTGGTTAGAAAGAGCCTTAAATAGCGAAGATGGAAGTCACAATGGTGATTGCTGGGGATGGATGTTTAAGTACTTGGAGATATATGGAACAAAGGAAGAGATGGATGAATTCTTGATAAAGTTTAAGAAAGTTTACGATGAAATAAATAATGGGGAATCATGGATTAAGTTGATAAAATCTGTTGAAATGATACGATTTGACCAACCTGTTGATACCTTAACTGAAGTATCAAACTTGCTTGTGAGTAATACGCCGATGTTGGAACTAAAACATTAAAATTTTTATAGAGATTAGATGCATCTGTAATATAAATATCATTGGTATTCATGTTTAAAAATGGAAGCACTAAGAGAAACGTAAAAAAAAATGATATGCATTAATTGTTCCTATGTAGAACTGTTTTAAACTAGTTTCCAATGGCTGGTCTATTTTCGTTTGCCCCATACAAGCTCAAGTTCAAAGCACCTAAGAAGCAAGGAATTTGATCTTTCCCATTTACCCAATTCGCAACCAACTCTTCGCACATCTGCTTGAACTCCTTGGACCCATTTGCTTTTAATGATTTGGAATTGACATCTATCAATAGATAAGCAGAGGAGTCTTGGATATACTTTGAGATTAATTTGATTCTAGATGACGATAAATCGTTTGGATTTATCGGACTGGGAAGAAATTCTACTGAATATCCAAAGAATTTGGAAATAATTGCTAGTATATCGCAACTTTTCTTAGCATATACTTCCCGAAGTCTAGCGATTCTTTTAGAAAGTTGATCATTTTTAGTTTGGAGTATTTCCTTATCGTCTTCTTGACGCTCGAAAACAGACCTTGGGATACTTTCCGACTTCATATTCAGTATGAGATCTTGATTTTCCTTTCGAAGGAGATCGAGAGTTCGTTGCTTGACTAGTTGGTCTTTGGAAATGTTATTAGCTCTCAATTGAAGCACTTTTAGATCCTCCCTTTTGGTCTGCGCTTGCTGAAGTTTCGATATTTGGGACTTGAGTGAAGATATTTCGTCCTCAAGCGTTTTTGCTCTAGAGAGTAATGTTATATTTTCCTTTTGGAGTTTGAAATAGGCAGTATTCACAGTATCATCTCCATCATCATCATCAACCGCAGATGAGATTCTGCGACGCTTTTCGTTGGAATTAAAGGTTGTGGGCACAGAATGTTGACTTTGTTGAGTATAACTATTTAACTGATGTTCGGCATGTCTAGCTCTTTCAATCAAGGCCTCCCTCTCGCCCTTATATATCTCGATGAGTTTCTCCAAATTCTTTACTTCTGAACTGTCATCTGTTCCACTTCCTTTGGAGGCGCTTAAATCGTCAAGACTCTTCAACAGTTCCCTCAAGTACTGAATTTCCTTACCATTAAGAAGCTTCTGCTTCTCGAGCTTCTCCACCAACTCTTGTCTGGATTTTACCACTTCATTCAATGATTGGATCTTGGGAAGCAACTCCCTTTTCTTCTCGTTATTTAATTTCTGTATTTCTTGCAAGGCTTGGTCTAATTCCAAAGTTGCCTGGTTGAATTTATCCTCGAGTACAAGGTTATTATTGGACACCTGCTTGAACTGGGCTACGATGGCCTTTACTGAGACGGATTGATCTATTTCGCCAAATACATGGCTCAATTCTTCTAACTTCGACTTCAAATCAAGATTTTCAATCTCTAGTTCGTAGCATTTCTCTTGGACGGCATCTAGCGACTCCAATTTCTGCAGTAAGGTGTGGTTCTTCTGCTTGAGGATTTCTACCGATGTTTTGTGTTGGAGTAACAGATCTACTTTCAATTGAAGAGAATTGTTTACCTTTTCTAGCTGGGAGTTTTTTGTCTTCAAAGTGTGCTGGTACGAGTTTGCTCCTACGGTTGCGTCGATCTCATCTCTTAGCTGCTGCCTGGCCAGATCTCGTTCTAGCATGAGTTCCCCATTCAATCTGGTGAGCTCGTCGACTCTTTGATGCATTTGTTCATTCTCTTCTTCCAAGTATTTTATGTTATTCAGCTCGTGATTCTCTGAATTATGTATGGAACTGATTTTCAATTTCAATTCGTAGTTCTTCCTCTCCAACGCTTTCACTCGGTGGGCGCTCTCATCTGCAGCAGCCTGGAGAGACTCGATCTTGGCCTGCGATATCTGTTCACTGTTATCCAATTTGGACTTGAGGGACTCCCTCTGGTTATAGACAAAGTCAAAGTTTACTTTTAGGGATTCTAGTTCGTCGTTTTTCGCCTTTAATAGTTGTTCGTACTGGTTGGAAAGGTCCTTCTTACTTTCGATGAGAAGCCTTTGCTCAGTGCGGCTGGACGAGATCTGGAATTGAAGCTTGGATATCACTTGCTTTGTGTTGTCGTCGACATCCTGGAAATTCGGATGATCTATAAAGGGCGATGAGTCGGTCATGATCAATGGAAAATGGATCGAAAAACTGCAAGTATCGACTACAACGACCAGACACGTCTACTCAGTTGATACGACTAACTAGAACTGGCAGCCTTTGTTTTCGTATTGTGGGTCGTGCCCTTACCGTTACCGATCTGGTGCGCAACAGAGGGAGCATTGCGGAGGAAGCGAAAGGGAAGCACTCAAGCCGAATCTTTTTTCCACGGCTCTGCACTGACTAGCAAAACAATACATAAAATATGTCTAAAATGTATGTGTAGAAGGACCCCACGCCTTGGTGAGGTGTAGGAGGCACTATCCGTAGTATAATGGAGCGATTTGGACGAGAACTGGGCGAGATATGTGTCGTTGGAGAGAATCTCTCTCAAGTGGCTCGGTCGGGGTCACAAGCAAATGCGAGGAGTGCGCACACAGTTTTGAAATGAGCTAGTTGCGTTTATTTTGGCTCTATGTACAGTGTGAGAACAGACTAGCAAGGAGAAGAACAACATCAACATCAACACCAACACCAACAGCAATACCGACAAGGGCAGAAACAACAACGGCGTGGAACAATAATCTACGCTGAAAGAAAAGTGTGGGGTGGAACACCCCTCTTCTGGTCACACTGTGGATCTCCCAACGCACCGTTTCGTAAAAGCATTGCAATCTTCAAATACTAACGTTTATATTTAGCCCCAGAAATTTTAAACTCTTGGAAGAATTGGAAAAGGGAGAAAAGGGACTCGGAGCAGAATCTATTTCTTACGGTCTCTCCAACCAAGATGATATCACCATGACGTATTGGAACGGAACCATCTTGGGACCTCCTCATTCTACTCATGAAAACCGAATTTACTCATTGACTATCATATGTGATGAAACGTACCCGGAGAAGCCGCCCCAGGTTAGCTTTATTTCCAAAATTAACTTGCCCTGTGTCGATGACTCTGGGAAGGTTGTGGTTGACCAATTCGATACGTTGAAAAACTGGAAGCGTCAGTATACGATGGAAACAGTTTTGTTAGAATTACGTAAGAATATGGCTGCTCCTTCGAACAAGAAGTTGCTGCAACCAGCAGAGGGGACCACTTACTAGAGAAATAGTTCGAAACCGGAAACTGTGTTGTGAAACCGTGTGGGTGTGAGTTGTACTAGTCGAGATGCAGTCTGGCGAGATGCACCTGGCGAGATGCACCTGGTGAGCTAAAATTTCACAATCTGCCGTAACTACACAGCCTGTTACACAGCTGGTGTTGCGACCCTGACAACTTAGACTGGAGTCAAGTAATTTAGGAGTGTAGGAGTTGGTTAGTAGAGTAGTAGTTAATGCATGCATTCAAGTAACCCATTGTAGCCAGCTTCTTGCCTTCGTTCCTCTTCTACTCGTGGAGATCCTTCTCCATCAATTTCTTCAACTCCTTCTCTGCCATGCAAAAATCTTGCACATCTTCTCTGAATCTCGCTTCGGTGAGGAGATCTTGGTTAGTTTCAGCAGAGGTGACCTCTATGTTGACCCACTTGTCAACTTTCACCTTTTTGCCTGTGATTTTGTCCTTCTCTATTGCTGTTTCAATGCATCTTTGGAAAATTCTTTTGAATGGAAGACATATGATCTCTGGGGGGCTGTTTTCTGACACCTTGAATGTGCATTCATGCTGGGAGATCGACTTGAGCTGACAATCGTGGAGATTGGGGTTTCGGAGCGTTTCGTCATACTGGCGAAATACTTCATTGCGAGTGTGCACAAGGGTAGGAGGAGCCATCGAGCTGGTTACAGGTGGGAATAAGTGCTTATGGACCTGATAGAAGAAGAGAATATGGCGACATTGATCTTTGTCAGCTCACTGCCTGGAGTCTGCAAGAGGAGAGTCGATTGGTTGGTACTGCACATAGTGCCGTGCGGCTCGGAGGACCGTTTAGGCTGCAAATGCCTTCCTCTGGTTGCGTAGGTCTGGTGTGCTACTGTCGTCCCTGGTTGTATGACTGCCTTATCCTGGTGGTGTGAGTGTGTTGCTTTACTCTGGGAGTATCTTGTTCGCACTTCAGAAGAGAAGCGCTTGTTCTTTTTGTATGTATAAGGCCGAAAATGTGTCCTGCTTGTACTCGAGATCTCTGTGGAACTTTAGCTTGGTTATGGTGCGAATATGCTGAGCTTGCACTATCGGTGTTGGCTCTGTAATGAACGTCACGAGGCTGAACTTGTACATTTGAGCTTGGGCCTCTATAATAAAGTTAAGGGTAATTTGTAACTATGAAAGTGCTCATTTTCGAGCTCGAAAATGGGTTCTCCTGGGCGAACAAAGGCATGCCTACAGTCATTGAGTGGACAATGTAATACTTACGCTTACTAGCACTACCAGATTTCCTTGATTTATCTAACTATACTTACGATAGCTCTGTATATATATATATATATGGTCATAGCTAAAAGAGTCGGCCTTCAGCATCTAACAAAAACGCCTCTTCTCATCTCGTCTTGTCTTAGTTCGTACATAATCTGAACTCCTACAAAGAGTGCACCCAGGGCAGTCACGAAGAACTCAATTCCGCCAACTGTGGAAAACATTTCCTTTAACAACTTCACGGTACCATCCTGACCCAAACAGAACCCAAACAAGTTGGCAATCATCATCATCCAGATATTCGCAACTGCACCAGCTCCACATAAGTAGTTATACCACCAAAGAGACTCATATCTTTTGAAGAAAAACGTCGCAAGAATCTCGGGAAGTAAGAAGATAACAATAAGCCAGCCCCATATCAACAACTTCAATTCAATATCGTGCCAGATAGCTACAAACAGAAACACACACAACATATTAACAAACCTGTAGTATCCACCACCTCCAAGTGGGATATAGATGTACCTGGTGACCCACTTATTGAAAGACCGGTGCCAAGCTCTCCAGAAGGCCAAAGCACTGTAGTTGTTATCCATGCACCTGATCATGTTCTCTGGAGGGTCAATCCCATCCAAGAGAGCCCAGAATCTGAAAATTCTCCAAGGAATCAACAACTTCAACCAAATGATATTTAAATTGAACATTCCAACCATCGAGATCTGGAATGGAGTGTTGCCCTCCCATGCGTTGGTCTTCGACACTGCAACCACATACATAAAGTGCAAGATGAACTCCATAATGAGAATGCAAAAAACTAGCCTTAAAAAGTAAATGAAGGTCCTCCCCCAGTTCTTCACTGAAGCGCAGGCCATATAGTTCGACTGGTACATATAATCATTGAATGTGATAACTGGACCTACAACGAAAAGGGGAGTATAGAGGATATACGCAAGATAGTTGACACCAGAGTAATCGGTGATTGGAAGAGGTGCCGTAAGTCTACTCCTGTCGTCAAGTGCCGAAGTCATCAAATCATACTCCGAGGATTTATCACCTCTTTCATTCAGGAACTCATTCAACTTTTCTCTTCTTTCGAGATAATCAAGATTAAACGATAACATCCTCAACAAGTTGAAGTTGAAAAATACGTCCCATCTAGTGATGATACCCTTCCAGCCATTATCAATGAGCGGAATGCCAATTGCGTGGTCTCGGAAATAGTCATTGAAGAAAAGTGTCAGCAACCCGTAAGCCCAAGTTATTATAGTGACAACTTTCCTATTTGTTTTGTCGATCAAGTATTTCCCTATCAAATAGTTTACACCCAAGTGAGCCAAGATCTTCACACTGTTGGTGCCGTGAGCTGTCAACAAGAATGCCAACCCATAGAAGAAGTCAAAGTTAGTCCTTTTCAAAGCTGGGTATATTGAGCTGACCGCTTGTCTGAATGCAAAATGAATTAAGATCATCAACCCAAGCATAGGTATGTTATCTCTAAAGAACCGATACTGAGTGTCGGAGTTGTCAACTTCTCTACCAAAGAGCCAGCCCTGGCTGAGCAAGTGCTTGAACTTTGGATAGTTGGGATTATTTTCATTTGAAGCTTCAATGGCAGTTTTGGCCATTAATGGCACTGATATGATGAATATCACCCCGTAGATTTTATACTCCAATGTGTTCCATTTAGACTGCGGGTTCGATTTGGCAATGACGGCATTCTTGCGATCAGTCGAGGCTGGTGCTTGTAGACGAGTGTCTAGCGTTTCCAACGAGAAGAAATTCCTCACAGCGGTAGTTATAGAAGTGAAATCCATTGCGTGGCACTTCCTTACTCCCTTTCAAAGAACTTTTTTAGGCTCTGAGTATGTTTATTTATGTTCTTTTCGATTGGGTGTAAATAGAGTTTAGCTGCCCCACTTAGCCTTCTCAGTATGGAAAATTTATGCCCCAGAGAAAAAAAAAAAAAAAAAGCATAGAACAAGAAGGACGGTAGCAGTTTCTTTTCAAGCTTGAAAAGAGCTAGTTTATATATAACAATGAACCGTAGACCAAATCCGCCGGGGTGGACGCCTCCCAAGGCACCATATAATCCTTACGACCCAGACGATGTTCGTCCGGCTGCTGGGTATCCTTCAGAATTCAAGATTCCAGGAAATCAACCATCAGGTTTTTCCTCGCTTCCTAAGAACCCAACGCAATACAAGAAGGTGAATGAAACAATGAAAAGACTCAACTATACTCCTCGTCCTGCCTCGCAGTTATATCCTGGTCAGTATAAAGTGCTTCGTAAGGTGAATACAAGCCAGAAAGTTCAGGTAGGATCTCGTTGGTTTGCTTCGTTCCTTGGTGGATCTATCGTTGTGTATTTTGCGTTTTTCTACCGTTGGAACGATGGAAAGGAAAATGTCTTTAGCGATTTCTACAGAGCTAGGCTTCAATTTAAGGAGAAGGTCTTTGGAGGACTTTCACAGCAAGAATATGACGATTTACATCACCCACAAGAAAGCAAGGTGATCATCAAAAAGGTGAGAGATGCCGAGTACATACCTGAAGATATGAGACGAAATGTGGAGAGTGATTTGGCCATGAATAAACCGTCCGACAGGCACTTTTTGGAAGCGGAGAGAATCAGGCAGGACCAAGAAGAAATGATGTTGAGGGAGTTGAATGAACATAGAAAGTATGCGATGGAAATGATGGGCGCCGAAGAACCTGAGAAGACCAAAAAGAAGTGGTGGTTGTTTTAAAAAAAAAAAAAAAACAAGAAGAAGAAGAAGAAAAAAAAAAAGTAAAAGGGAATTAGACCAAAGGTATACTGAGTAGCTTCAATCTGCTGCAGTGCCTATGATGTATATAGTTAATAGACAAGTTTCTAACTGCGATTGTGGGAATTAATAAAGGATATGAAATGAAGAACTTTCCAACTAAGTATGTACCCTCAACGGCTTATTTCTCATAGGTTTCTTCCTGCTGACTATTTGTCAGCTGATAGTGAGCTCCATGATAGGGAGTAAGTTCTTTTTTTTTTATTTTTTAATTTTTATCATTTTGTGAAAAATGTCTATGTCTATACGGTTTTGAACGCAAAACGCCAAAACAGAGTTTGCAATTCTTATCAACAAAGTAAAGATACACGGACCAAGCACATTGCGAGAAAAAATGATATATACTGTATTCAGTCTCGCGTTATTTGTAGTGAGGGTGATTGTTATTTCCCTTTATGAAACTGCGCGCAAGTGGGTGTTCAAGATAGATCCAGACGGGTTTCCTAGACAACCTCGGCAAGTTACCGTGGACAACTTAGCTAGTGCGAAGGATATCAGCGAGATAGCAGCGGCTAACGGGTATATTATCAGAGAACATGTGGTGACAACAAGAGATAATTACCTCTTGGTTGTTCATAAGTTAGAAAAGGGAGATAGTTCGTCTTCAAGAACAACTTCAAGGAGACCCACCAACACCAAGTTAGAGCTGAAAGTTGCATACTTCCACCATGGATTGTTGACCAATTCTGAATTGTTTCTACTCGGCAGTGAAAAAAAGAAAAACTTGCCTTATTTACTTGTAGACTTGGGGTATGAAGTATGGCTAGGAAACAACCGTGGCAACAAGTACTCAAGGAAGCATTTGAAGCTATCTGTTTCCGATAAACGATACTGGAACTATTCTCTCGATGAGTTTGCTCTCTATGATATACCAGATTCAATTAACTACATCAAATCGTTTTATTCCTTCGATAAGGATTGCAAAATTATATACATCGGATTCAGTCAAGGTTGTTCCCAATTATTTGCCAGCTTAAGTTTGAACCCAAGCTTGAACGATAGTATTAGCCTCTTCGTAGGGTTATCTCCAGCCATCATCCCAAGAGACCTTAACCATACCTTACTTAAGGTAATTGTAAACCAAACGGCGAACGATAACAGTTTCCTATATGGATTATTCGGTGAAAGAGCAATATTACCCTCTGTCTCATTTTGGTGCTGGCTAATGGGGCCGCAGTTGTACCAACTCGTCGTGGACCACTCCCTCCAATTTCTTTTCGGCTGGGGCTCCAAGAACATTTCTCAGAAGCAAAAGAAGGTAGGTTACAGGCACATGTTTCTGAACTCATCGGTTAAATCCATAATCCATTGGTTTCAAATAATTTCGTCAAGAAGATTTCAAATGTTTGATGAGACTTGCAATATAGGACTTAGTGGGCTTTCGAATTTGTCCCAAGATCTGAGAATGACCACCAGCAGAGTTGCTCCGTTCCCAATCTCCCACCATCTTAACGTCCCAATGGTGTTAGTGTATGGAGACAGTGATATCTTGGTTGATATTGAGAGCACCAAAGACTTGATTTTATCGCAAAATAGTATAATGGCTTCGAAACTATTGGAAACTATCAAGTGCCCAACCTATGAGCACATGGATACCTTGTGGGCTGATTCAGTCTATGAAACAGTGTTCAAGAAAGTAATCGAATATATGCACCATAGCCATTTATATGACGACGACAGGTTTTATGAGAGAAACGAACCGATCGAGAATGTGGTTCCCAACGGGAAGCCTGACAGTCATTTACATAAGGGAAATTTTATCATGATATAGTACTTAGATATAGAAATAGATACTCTTAGAGAACCCTATAGCATATTTGCAACCAGTAGGCACTGCATATACCCTCTTCTTTATATTTGATCTGCCCTATGTTACCCGGACATTCAGAAAGAATATAAAGAAGCTCTTCGCAGTCAAATTTTTTCAGCAGGTTTTCCTTTTCTTTCTTCAACAAACGCAAAATCACAGCCATTCGCAACGCTAATGCATTCCCTTGAGGTTGAACCCTTTCGGCGTTCTTGACCCATGACCATCGGAATATAGTTGTGTATAATTACATTGGGTGGACTGAAGACTAAATAGTTGATCTTGGGTGCAGCACTCCATCTGAGCATTTTTATGCTCTAAGGGATTACCTTCGTGTGCCCGTATGGGGAGAGGTGCAATGATCAGCAAAACATTTAATTATTTGTAGTATTTTACGATGTAGTAATTGGCAGTAAGTTAATTGGGCCTTTTTTTTTTTCTCTCTCTCTCTCTCTAATTCTAAGTCTCTCTGGCCTATTCTCCATTGAACATAGCTAGTTGGGTTCACCTGAGCTAGATTTGAATGAACTAATGAAAAGTGATGAATTTTTGCAATGAAAGTGATTAAATGTTGTAAAAATATGAAGGAAACTGGATACGGCACATATGTACATATATTTATTTGAAATTCCTATAAACTTCTGATTATCAATCTACATTTGGTCAAGGAGTGACGACCATCTTGTTCTGCCTGTCTTCTAACTTTGCGGGCATCTTCTCTACTGTACGTCCTCACGAAATGATCATATTCGCTTCTCACTTCTTCGGGGAACCTTATTTGCACATGAACACTTCTATTATTGAAAAACATCATGTTCCATCTATCAATAAATTCCAGTAATCTGGAGTAATCGTCCGAGGCTACAGACCGAGGGATGGTATCATCGCTATACCCGTAGTAAGGGTCGCAATTGTTCCTGTACGCTGTAGAATTGTTACCAGCCTTGGCTTCCATCCTTGTATCAACGTATGCAGCTCCTAATTTTATAACCAGTCTAATTAAACCATCATCTCTGTCATTTGATCTTCTTCTTCTTCTTCTATTATTTAATGCATCGGAGAAAATTCCTGTATTTTGGGGAGATGACATTTTCCTTTCGTCACCAAGATATCCCAAATTAGACCTAGCATATGAGGATCCATTGTAAGAGGTATTGCCAAAGTTATCTCTAGATGGATCTGCATAACAGGAGGTTGGCATTGCTGCTCTCCTTATGTCTTCGAGAAATCTTTGCCAGTCGCTCATGGAGATGTCATGTGAGCTCATCTGTTCCGGGAAGTACACCATTTGGAACCCATCCACCAAATTTTGCGAATTTGCAACCACCAAAATTGGCCTAAATGGGGTGTATAGGTGTTGAGTATTGACTTGCTTTTGGAATTGAGGTGGGAACCTAGCAACAGGTTCATTAAATCTACCATATGTCTCACTGTTTCTGGTAAGTGGTAACGGAACAGAATTGTGTCTTTGGGCCCTTTCAACTTCAGGACCAAATATCTGGACATCACCTTCTACATAGTTATCTACATAATCTATGGTTCTAGGCAAAGACTCCAATGAAGAAGGCGAGGATGATGATGACGACGATGAAGAGTCAAATCTCATGTTTTCTTCATCTTGATATTCATAGATTGGTTCTATAATTCCTGTCTGAGTTGTGTATGAGCTGCTATGTGTGCTGCTGTATGGAGGTGGCGGTCTTGCATTGATAGACCTCGTTGTGCTAGTAGCACGGTGAGTATCCTGCACGCTAATGATATCTCTTAAAAGTCCCATTGTAATGGCGATTAATAGTGTTAATTGTATCTCTAAAGGAATAACTGCTGGAAAATCGGAAAGACAATTCCCTCTTATATATGTGAAATTTTACGGACTATCTCCATGATGTGGCTCATGAAACCCAACAGTAGCTTGTACTTAAACTAGGAAGAAGCTTATTTACTACTGACCCATTTACTATGCACAGAGTTCCGCTTATATAAGCGTCAAATAGTAAATTATGCAGCTTATGTAATCGCAAAAGGAAAATACCCACGTATATTTAGATATGCAGCGCCTAAATCAGATTGAGCCGTGAGGCATTATCGAGAGAAAATGCGTAGCATCAAAGAAGCTGAGAAAATAGTAAAAAAAAGAAACAAGAAAGTATGACGGATTATCATTTCCTGGGTACCTGAAATATCGCCGTACGGAGAATTGCATTGTTTCATGGAAGCTTATAATGCTCATCTATGCAAGAATCGAGAAAATAATATGTCAACATCAGTCTTTATGTTTTGGTATAGCCACATGAGCTCCACGGATGTAAATTTTTATGCTGAGTATAGCCACATGAGCTCCACGGAAGCATATTTTTTCTTGATTTTCCTATCTAATTTTTTTTTTTTTTTTTTTTTTTATTTTTTTTGGTTTTTATTTGCATTTATTTTCTGCATCTTCGTCTCTTTCGATGGTTTTGCCAGAACTCCATTGCACTTTGAAGGGGGTAGAGATAACAACCGTAATTCCGGTACTGTCTATAGGGGTTACATTTTTCCCGTCTGGTATTTTTAAGATTTGGGTTCTATACTGTAAAAAATAAGATTATCAACCCACAAAGCTTAAGCAGTCGAATATGGGTGTGCTTCCAGAAGAGATGTACGTCCGAATCAAGTAAGAATTTCCGCAAATGAAGAATTTTTAGTGTAACACTGGAGTAACTTCCCTTATTGTTACAGTGTTGGACATGCATGGAATTAGTCTTTTACGTTTCCAACTACATATACGAGTGGTAGGAGTCAGTCCTCTTATTATTATTATGCTGATGTGTGATTCCCCACGCTGGTGCTCAAAACTTCGGATTATCGTGTGGCACTTTTAGATCATGGAGATGAAACTTTTAGACCTTACAGAAAATACTTCAAAAGCTGCACCGGACAGTTGACTATCCTGCACAATGTTTTTTTCACACTGTAGTCCACTGTGTACTGGTCCTGCAGCTAAGGCTATTTCTGGTTAAACGTTAAGGTGAGCCTGTTGGTGACTTGTTGCACCGTTAGATGCACCAATTCGGTATAGAAAGTCCCTTAAATGACTAGTTATGAATAAGGAATCGGTAATTCTACTAGTATTGATCAGTTTTGTGGCTTTTTCAGAAGGATCTAATAGCTCAGCTCCAGTGTCGACTATTCCAGACTCGCCTCCCACCTCGCATAAATGTAGCGCTTTGTATGAGATACCAAGGGCAAACCAATGCTCGTTTGTCAAGGCTGAATGCATGAGCTACAAACTTGGATATTTTAATTATCTTGAGTCCTATTACTGTACATATCTGTTTTTAAATAATTTTGCATTTTTACCTTTGCTAGTTAACCTTGTTGTTCTTTTCGTAAGTTTGGGACTCACTGCCTCCGAGTACCTATGCCCCAATCTTCACTCCATATCCAGGGTGTTGCAGTTGTCTGATAACTTAGCCGGACTAACATTATTGGCATTAGGAAATGGAGCGCCAGATATCTTAGGTACCTTCCAGGCAATGAACTTGGATGCAAGCGATTTGGCTATATCTGAATTGACTGGAGCTGCGTTCTTCATCACTACCGTAGTAATAGGCACGATGGGGATTGTACACCCCTTCAAAGTACCAAAGGTGGTATTTTTAAGAGATATGATATTCTTTATATGCTTTCTCGGGGTTGTGCTTATGGGTATTCTCAGTAGTGTGCTCACATATATTCATTGCATGGTGCTTGTGGCGTTGTACCTTGTGTACGTTCTAGTCGTAGTATCCTCCCACTCAATTGCCAAGATTAAGACTCGGCAACGGCTAAGAGAAGAGAGATCTCGTAACAATTTTGTAGAGTTGGGAGGATCAAGGTTGGAAGAGGAAGTAGGCGATGAAGAGGAAGATATATTCATGGACGACTTCAATCAGTTGCCATCGATTGAGGCATTGTACAATTCTTCGATGCCTATCGATCCTGATGATCGTACCACTACGGCACTATCATTTCCGGGAACATTTGGATTGAGCACTTTGTTAAAGAACCTCCAACGTCATTCCAACCACTCCATCCTGTTACCTGGAGATGATCAAATTCGACTGGCATCTGCTCCAGCAACATTAGAAAGTACTCTGGTTCCTGTCAGTGTTGAAGACAATGATGATATTGACCAGTTAGCAATTCCTCGATATGACAATAGTTTACCCGTGTCCTCTGACTATCAGCCTGCTTTCATGGTGAGGCTACTTTTCCCTGAATTTGTCGACTTTACTCAGTTCGATCTTACTACTAAAGTTAAGACTGTGATCATGTCACCTATTCTCTTTCTTTTGAGAATTTCAACACCGGTAAGAGAGCAAAGTAAAATAGATGCAATCGCAAAGGGTGAAAGGAGGAATTTAGACAGACAGTTGGGTATTGCAAATGTCGATGAGAATGATGATGACTTCGAAGAGGATGAGTATTCATTTGAAATAGATAAGACTATTCTCCAAGTGCAAAACTTCTTCTCCAATATTTTCATAACTTACGTCTGGTGCAATGGAGATCCGCATTATTGGTCGACAATATTTCTGATGTCTGTATTCATTTCCTGTATTATTACCTACTTAACTTATATGATGTACAACCAGGATGCTTCACGCCGTCGTATAATATTCCACATTTCATCGTTCTTTGGGTTTTTATCTTCATTATCATGGATTTCAGTGTTTGCTACAGAAGTGATTGGAATTCTCAAAGTGATTTCTTTGGTTTATGATGTCAGTGATGAAATTTTGGGTATGACTGTCTATGCATTGGGTAATTCGATTGGAGATTTCATCTCCAATTTCACAATTGCAAAGATGGGAATGCCATTAATGGCATTTGGAGCTTGCTTTGGCGGGCCCCTATTAGCATTCAGCTCCATGGGGATAAGTGGATTGATACTATCTGCAAGCAAAGCAGGTAATCAGCTTATATTCGCAGGCGGCTTCTGGTTGGGAGATTCCTATACATTGTTGACTATCTTTCTCGGTTTAATATTTAATCTGATCTTCTTACTAATTGTGATACCCAAGAACAATTGGCTAGTTGACAAGAAAATTGGGACGGCAACCATATTTATCTGGGGTGTTGTTACTTCGATGTGTATTTTCATAGAATTCAAACTGAAACAGAGATAGAGAAGAAACAAGAAAAGTTAGATGTGTTTCCACATCCTCATACGTATATACATGCCTACACTTTTATAATTTTTATAAATTTCCTTTTTATTATGATATAACATTTTCAAACACTATAGTAAACCTTCCGATATCCTTATTTAATAAACCCTATGAAGGACTAGCTAATCTAATCAACTTCTTCAACAGTTGGGCCTGATTCTCCACCTGGAGCAGCACCTCCTGGAGCTCCACCTGGGAAACCACCAGGAGCCCCTCCTGGAGCACCACCGGCACCACCTTGGTAAGCACCGGATATAATAGGGTTAGCAATAGCTTCCAATTCCTTGTGCTTATCGTTGTATTCTTCAGTGGATGCAGCATTTGAATCGTCCAACCATGAGATAGTTTCTTCGATTGCCTTAGTCAACTTCTCTTTGTCTTCCTCACTAATCTTATCCTTCATTTCTCCATCAGAGATGGTGTTCTTCAAAGAATAAGTGTATGATTCTAAAGTGTTCTTTGCACCAATTCTGGCTGCTTCCTTTTCATCTTCGTCTCTGTACTTTTCAGCTTCATCGACCATTCTCTCGATGTCTTCCTTGGATAATCTTCCCTTATCATTGGTGATGGTTATCTTTTGAGTCTTACCAGTGCCCTTTTCTAAGGCGGAGACATTCAAGATACCATTGGCATCAATGTCGAACGTGACTTCAACTTGTGGGACACCTCTTGGAGCTGGAGGAATTCCACTCAACTCAAACTTACCTAACAAGTTGTTATCCTTAGTTCTTGCTCTTTCACCTTCAAACACTTGAATCAACACACCTGGTTGATTGTCAGCATAAGTGGAAAACGTTTCAGACTTCTTGGTTGGGATAGTTGCATTTCTAGGAATCAACTTGGTCATGACACCACCAGCGGTTTCAATACCTAAAGATAATGGTGCGACATCCAATAATAATAAGTCTTGAGTCTTTGAAGAAGTATCACCTGTCAAGATAGCTGCCTGGACAGCGGCACCGTAGGCAACAGCTTCATCTGGGTTGATAGACTTGTTTGGCTCCTTACCATTGAAGAAATCAGAGACTAATTTCTGAATCTTTGGAATTCTGGTAGAACCACCAACGAGGACAATCTCATCAACTTGAGATTTGTCAAGTTTAGCATCCTTCAAAACCTTTTCAACTGGGTCCATAGTGGATCTGAATAAGTCTGCACATAATTCTTCAAATCTAGCTCTAGTGATAGATGTGTAGAAATCAACACCTTCATATAATGAGTCGATTTCAATTGAAGTCTGAGCAGAAGAAGATAAGGTTCTCTTTGCACGTTCACAAGCAGTTCTTAATCTTCTTAAAGATCTCTGATTAGTAGAGATATCCTTCTTATTCTTTCTCTTAAATTCTTGGACAAAATGGTTAACCAATCTGTTATCGAAATCTTCACCACCCAAGTGAGTGTCACCTGCAGTGGCCTTAACTTCAAAAATACCTTCATCGATAGCTAATAATGATACATCAAAAGTACCACCACCTAAATCGAAAATCAAGACATTCTTTTCACCGGCCCCGGAACTCGTTCCCTTTTTGTCCAAACCATATGCAATGGCTGCGGCTGTAGGCTCGTTAATTATTCTCAAAACGTTCAAACCTGCAATCAAACCTGCATCCTTTGTTGCTTGTCTCTGCGAGTCATTGAAATATGCAGGTACAGTGACAACAGCGTCAGTAATCTTGGTTCCCAAGTAACTCTCAGCTATTTCCTTCATCTTTGTCAAAATGAAGGAAGAGATTTCCTCAGGTGTGAAAACCTTGGTTTCACCTTTGAATTCAACTTGGATGTTTGGTTTACCAGCTTTGTCAACAATTTTGAATGGGAAATGCTTTGCGTCTTCAACCACTTCAGAATCGCTGAATTTTCTACCAATTAATCTCTTGGCGTCAAAAACAGTGTTAGCTGGGTTCATTGCAGCTTGATTTTTGGCCGCATCACCAATCAATCTCTCAGTGTCAGTAAATGCCACATAAGATGGGGTGGTTCTGTTACCTTGATCATTTGCAATGATTTCAACTCTATCGTTGGTGTAGTGTGCAACACAAGAATAGGTTGTTCCTAAATCAATTCCAATAGCTTTAGACATTTTCTAATTATTCTTCTTAATAACTTTTACAATCGTTAAGATGGGTAAAATAGTATGATACTTGAAACAGATGATTGGAAATACCAAGGGGGCATGGCTTCCTTAAATAGGGTTTGAAGGGGAGTCCTTAGGGGAAAATTCCAGAACTTTCCTGTATAATTCGTGGGGTTATAGAATCTAATAGAAAAAGTGCGCAAGTTCTAGATTGTGCTAGAAGCAACTATGTATATGGGCTCCAATTAAGAGTAGGTTTTCGGAGTACGAGCTATACAAATTACATATTTGAGTAGACAGACAATTGAAGAAGATGCAAGTCTAATTTTTTAGCGTTATTGCCATACAATGTTCTGCGTGTAATCCACTCCAAAGTAGAGCATCGCTTAGAGTCTTTTAGCTTAAGGCAGGCTCGGCTGCGAAATTCTGGGGAAAAAATGTAGAAAAAAAAAAAAAAAATCATATGATTTGATCACGTGACTTGCGGAGTTGTGATCCGGCTCTAGCGACGAGCCCGAAGCAAGGCCAAGTTCAATCCAAGGGTAGAT
Source organism: Dujonia oleophila (assembly GCA_030563865.1). Lineage (NCBI taxonomy): Eukaryota > Fungi > Ascomycota > Pichiomycetes > Serinales > Debaryomycetaceae > Dujonia > Dujonia oleophila. Next base: position 41,005 of record JAJMKG010000053.1, on the reverse strand, counting down.
AAGGGGTAGACGAATCGTGTTGGTTGCTATAGTGTGCCTATAGCAGCAGTTCGTAAGTATTCCAGTATTTTTGTTGTATCTTTTTTATATCGTTTACTTAATGGGATCCCACTGTACGAACTGCATGCACCTCTAGAAGGTGGAAAAAGTCCTACAATTTTAACCGATCTCACATCTAGAAAAAGGCTTTGTTGTCAGGCTGTATTAGCTAAAAATGGCCCAAAACTGCCGCCGTAGAGATGAGAATCTCCCCCAAGATTACTTTGGTGCATTGCTCTCTGGTGATGCCTACTAAGAGAATCTACTACATATGTGTGTCCTGTATATAGTGCTTTTTTTCCTTAGCCCATAGGTAGTAGATAGCCATTAACATACGATTCTTGTGGCAGGAGTAGAGTAAGGGGGAGATGGTTGGCAATGGCTATTTTCAATATTGAGATCTTCCTTGCTAGTTTCTTGTTAGCGCTGACTCGTATAATAATACATACTTTTTTTTTTTCACTCTCGAGCCATCTCTTATTTTTTTTTTCACAATTTTTCACTGAACCCTTACGGCAAAATTGACTCCTCCTTATCAGAGTCAAGTGTTGCTGATCCACCTATAAAGCGCGATATAGATGCTCCTAAAAAAATTCACATGGCAAGGGTAAAGACTAGGGCACTCTTTTTTCATACTACTTCACACATTCACTAATATAAAATGCTTTCCAACTTATTGAGAACCCAAAGGTTAGCACCTAGATTTTCTGCTGCCAGAATAATCGCCTCTAGATTCAATACTATTGACCACAAAATCAACACCAAGTCCTTTGTATACAAGTACTTAGAAGAGGGTCCAAAGACCGTCAAGTACACAGCCGAACATGAATGGTTAGCCGTTTTCAAGGACGACTCTGCTTTTGTTGGTATCACCAAGTACGCTGCTGATGCTTTGGGAGATGCCACCTTCATTGAATTGCCAGAAGTTGGTGTAACCGTTGAAGCTGGTGAATCTATTGGTTCCGTGGAGTCAGTCAAATCTGCTTCTGAAATATATTCTCCCGTTGCTGGTGAAATTGTAGCAATCAACTCAAACTTAGAATCCACTCCAGGTTTAATCAACGAAGACCCATTGGGAGAAGCTTGGATTGCACAAATCAAGTTGAGCGACCCTCTGGAAGTTGACGCTAGCGAAGAATTGATGGATGTTGCTGAATACGATGCTTCCTTGGAAGAGCACTAAGTCCATTAAACTCCTTTTAGCCTATTCTTTTTTTTTTTTTTTTGCAAATGTTATCATGGCCATCTGTATAAGTATACATCAAATATAAACTTAAATGATAGAGTTATTGTAGTCAGGAGCTCCTTTCTTGTCCTGTCCTGTTCCTCCGTTGACGAATCGGCTCAGGCTTCGTAGGACGGCTCAGGCTTGGCTTCGTGTATGGGCTCTACGCTGCTCTAGCTCGGGGGCCCACGCTTCTCCCTAGCTTCTTGGGTGGTCGTCTTCCAAGTCCTTTCTATGAGTCTCTTCCCCGTCTATCGCATAGTTTCTCCTCAGATCTACATTATCTCATCCTCTACAACTTCACCTCTAGTAAAAACTAACACATTTATTCTTTTATTCTCATTTCCCTAATTAAATTTTTCACGCCTATGTAAAATGAACGACAATAGGAACAATAATAACAACCAACACAATGATAATCCCCAAAATAATGCACATTCTCATCTTCATGTCCTTCCACCACATATCCTTACGAACTCTATTGGCACCACGACGGAACCCCTGTGCAGAAATGGCCAAGTTATCGGTTTTGTTCTCAATTGAGTCCAAACGCTCTCCACGCTCTGCCACCTTGTTGATGTTATCTCTCATAATTCCAACTGTGTCATCGATTTGCTAGAAGTAATGTTAGTATGAGCATATCTCTATGGACATCCGGATGCAGTTAACGGCCCTGGAAAGGTGCCTATTCACCGCTGCTTCACCAGTGTATCCGACTTGGTGGCACCAAAAGATGCCACAAAAAAAAATCAAAAAAGAACTGAAAGGAATCGCCCCCGTATTAATCACTTTCTGTCTATACTTACAGCTTGGATTGCAGCTGTCCTTGAGTTGGATTGCTCGGACGTGTTCTGATTAGGAACATAGGGGTCGTACGGAACTGACGACGACATGTTGAATTATCACCTTTCTTTGTAAAATTAAACTATCGGGCTAATACAACTAAACGTAGGCACAAAACGAAATTCACACTATATTAAAAATAATTTGTGTTCAATTTATTTTTGTTCTTACTTGTTTACAAGTATCTATTTTAGTTTTTTTTTTTTTTTATTGGCTTTAATTTATTTTTGTTTTCCCTGGTGCTTGGCTTTTCGGTCCATAAAAAGGGTTCATCTTCAGATTTGCCTACATGTCTGCAAACTGCGGTCGTGTGCAGGATAAAGTCATTTTTTTGCGGAGATGTGAGGAAGATTGGTACTGCCCGGTGAAGGCAAATGCATGGATAGAGAGCTAATATTTGGGGGCGGAAGAGGTGCGGACTTGTAGAGGCTAAGAAGCGGAGGAAACTTTCTCTTTCCGACGATAATCTTGTCCGATTACTGGCGATTGGCGTAGAGACGGAGACAACTTTGAAACAGAGGGCTTGCTGGGTGTATGGATGTTGGCTATGGGGGGGGTTGTTATTTACGGTGCAACCAAATCATGTGTTCACACACACACTACAAGGGGGCAGGGAAAAACAAGAGAACGCCCTTGTTCCTTCCTGGTGAGAAAATGTACATACTGAAAAGAGCATTCTTGCATTCAACTGTTTTTTCTTATGCTCTACTGGCTGTTAGTTTCTGCTCTTATCTCTTTCTCGTATTTCCTAATCTGGGCTGAAAAATTTCCACGCATATGTGCATGCAGCCTCTTTCTACTCCTTCAACTTGACACCATGAACGTATAACAAGTGATTAAAAAAAAAAAAAATGGGTCAAAATGGTGATGTCTATCGTATCTTCCACTTTAGGTGTGTAGGTACATTTTAGTGGGACCCACTCTTCATTAACCTTTTAGCGAGGCACCATCCCACGCCCTAGCAGCCAACCGCACTGAAATACAGTTAGTCGCAGCGTTATGTGCACTCCTCCATCGATGAATGGGAAGGTTCATCAGTGTCTCTACTGGAAGTGCTTACAGCCCTCATTACTCCTGTATCACCGTCATCTCTACTATTAATGTTAAGGATTATTCGTAGCATGAGCACAGGTATAAAGTTTTCACCTATTGCTGGGCCAATAGAAAAGAAAATGGTCGAAAAATTGACGGCCGAGTTCCAACCTAAGTACCTTTCCATGGAGAACGATTCGCAGAAGCACGCACATCATGCCGGTATTAGAGGTGCTACAAATACCACCGAATCTCACTTCAATTTGGAAATAGTTAGCGAATCCTTTGTAGGAAAGAACATGCCTACACGCCATAGACTTGTATATAAACTTTTAGACGATGAGTTAAAGAATGATGGAGTCCATGCGTTGCTGATGAAGACTAGAACTCCAGAAGAATACGAAAAGAGGCTGAACCAATGAGCTTCCAACTAAATATAAAGTATAATAACTGTAATAGAAATACTTTCGTGTAGACATTTCTATCTTTTGTACTCTCTTTTGCCTTCTCTACAATTATAAATACATTATAAGTTCGTTCTTTCTGTTTTCTTTTAATATATTAATATATCTCTCTTCATTTATACTACATAATACACATTCAAATACTAATCCTAAGCTAAGACTCCTTGTTGCTGTATTTGATGATCATCTTGTATGTCATCTTCCTCAGTTCCTCTTGATTCTTGTACTGCAGCATTCTTGGCAACCAACTCAACAATTCTTCTTATGATTGGCAAGGACAACCAAGCTGGAACGTACGCTTCCACTCTCAGGAATGGTCTCAAGTTTACCGTTCTGAATGGATCATCGAAATGACCATCAGTGGAGACCATCTCGAATAAATCATCATTGTTACTGCTATCCAGCTCTTTCACTCTGTCAGCTACTGCTTGTAAGACATCTGGAGCAATTGGAGTTTCATAATCAGCAATGTAATATTGGCTGATTAATTTTTGAATTTGAATTGGCTTCAAAGCGTAACAAATTTCATATATGATTCCAATATCCTCTGGAGTGCCCTTTCTTAATTGCAATAACTTGGCAGCTTGTAAAAGGTGGCTCAAATATCCTGAACCTTCCTGTATTTCGTGGCCCTTGCACCATTCTTCCAATCTGGTGACATTATAGTTTAATTGCAACCCTCTCTTCCATGAAAGGAAGTTTCTTCTCATGATTAAGTCATTGAAACACAAGGCGTCAACAAATCTTAATAACTCGATAATTACTTCATTCATGACTTCATGTTCAATGAAATATGACTTCATTGACCAGTATACAGAGTTGAAGAAACTCAAAATGTCATCCATCTTGTACTGAACACCTTGCAGGAAAACCTTAGCCAAGAATGGAGAGGCTTCTGGGGCCATAAATCCTGGTAAAGATTGAGATAAGACAACTGCACTGACAGCCTTTCTCTCCAAATCCTTCTCCATCTTTTTCATCCACATATTGTAAATGTTGTATGATAAGCTTTCGAAATCTTCCTTAACTACAGCAACTAACTTCAAGTACTCTTCAAATTCTTCTTCACTCATTTCATGAGATAAAGTATCATTAGCAATAATAGTTTGTTGAGCGTATGAAACAAAGGAAAATAATTCATGAGTATTTGATAACCAAAAGGCACCATTAGGAATTACATCATCATCCTTCAAGGTTGCAACCATTTGTTGGATTGCAGCCAATACCTCTCCAAGGAAGTCCTCAGATTCCTTGGTCAATCCCAATCTCCACATATCACTTAATATAATTATAATGATTCTGGCAGGGAAAAGGACCTCTTTCCTGGTCAAATCAGCTGCAACTCCTGAAGGTGGAATTTTCAACCCCTTCAATAAACCTTCAACGATTTCTCTGTGCAAGTGCTTAGAGTCTCTTAAAAGTCTGAAAAGTTCATCATTAATATCATCAATATTGGCATCATCATTGTTGGATACGGCAATAACTGAAACTGGTCTATTGTTTTCGCTGTTCAATGGAGTATTGTTGTTGTACATCATAGCACTGCTGTGTCTGTTGCTACTCTTCGATAAACCTCTGACCTTTGGATTGTTAATCATCTTACTTTGGTTTTGTTGTAAGGTTGAAAGTTCGCTCTTCAATTGCTCAATGTGAGTCTTCAAGTCAACTTCAATTGTGTCTCTCTTGATTAAATCATCCTTCAAAGAATTCAATTCTTGGATATTCTTTTGAACTTCAATCTTCAATTCATTTTGCTCTTTAATCAAGACTTCGATTCTCTTCTCTGCTGCAGTGTATTCACTCTTGATAGATTCCAATTCCTTATTCATATTTTCTATTTCTTGTTGGTGAGCTCCGCTTTGGGTATCGAACTTTTCATTAAACTCTAACTCTCTAGTCTTCAAAGTTTCATGGGCATTGGATGATTGTTCCAACAAGCTCTTCAAGTTGGTGATTTCAATCACCAATTTCTTGTTATCCTGAATCTTAGATGTCAAAGATTGAGTTAATTCGATAACCTTGTTCTCCAACTTGTATGAGACTTCCTTCAAGTGAACAACAGATTTAGCGTCCTCTTTCAATTTCTTGAACTCAATGTAAGCTAACTTTCTTCTGACAGTAGATTGGATGACAACAGTAGCATTTTTCTTCCTGTTGAACTCTTTACGGTCTTGGAATCCTCTCCAAGATTTTTGCAATATAATAGCCAGTCTCTCACTTCTTAATCCAACGAAAGATCTTCTTGCCTGTAAACCTCTGATATGTTTTTGTAAAGTAATAACACTTTCCAATCCTTCTCTCAATTGTTTCCTGGCAAGGTAACTTCTAATCAAAGTTTGGATCGAAACTGCAGCGTTGTATTCTCTTTCCCTTTTGATTCTCAATCTTACCAAAGAACCCTTGATAATAGTTTGCAAGGCAATATGAGATTGTCTGATTTCCAAATACTTCTTCCTGTAATGGACTTTCCTCATGTTCTTCTGAATCATGACAGCAGACTTGTATAACTTGTCACTTCTCAATTTCTCGAAATGAGCCAACATACCTGCCTTGAAGAAGATCTTGGTGTTACCCAATTGGAACTTAGACTTGTCTTCGATTGTAGACTCCATGATTTCGTTACATAACTTGTTCACGCTGGTTAAGTCATTTTCTTTCTTTTCACTTCCACCACCCATGACACTTAACCACAGGGTAGAAGGAACCAAGATGTGATATCTATCAGCGAATTCAACATATGACCATCTGGAGGGGAAACCAGCACAGGATATCCTAATAGTTTCCAAGACACCACAAGCTCTCAATTGATTTAACACCATAAGAGAATCAAATTCCCATGCCTTCTTCAACTCGTTTGGCTTGATACATCTAATATAATGCACATTAGTCGAATCGATAGTCTTCATTAATTCAATAAGAGAGTTCTTGAACATTGAACCTAAGGTAGGTTTCTTATTGGCAATACTCTTGGACTTGGCACCTCCAGCTGCTGCTGTTTTGGCTTCCAATGAAGCAGCATTCTTTTCAATGATTGATAGTACGCTTTGCAATAATTCATTTTTAGAATTCTTCATAACTTCTAAGTGACCTTCTCCAACTGTATCTCTGTTCTTTTCAATGAACCCTTCGATATCATAGGTAACATCTAATGCATAATGACTGATGATAAACTTGGTTTGACCAAATCTGGGCTTCTTGAAAACCTTGTTGGTTGGTTCCTTGTCTAAAGTTTGATACATTTTTTCGATCCAACTTTCATCATTACCAGCAGGTAATCTAGATTCTTCATCTAAAAGACTTAAGACCCCCAATCTGTTTTCAATAAGATTGATACATGGTTGGTTATCAGCGAAATCAATGAATGACCACTCAATTTCTTCTTTAATATATTCCTCTTGTTCCAATTTGAAAACATGTTGATTAAATTCTTGTTGAAGCTTTTCATTGGCATAATTGATACAAAATTGTTCAAAGGAATTCTTCTCAAAATGTTCGAACCCGTAAATATCCAAAACACCAATAAACGAAGCAATCTTGGATTCCACTTCCTTAGGGCACAAATCATCATTGACATAGTTAACTAACCAGTCAAAGAGTGCAGAGTATATATATTTGGCAAAGGAATCTCTAGCAACTAAGGCTTGCTTGTGATTTAAGTTCAGCACAATCTTTTCGCTCCTAGTAGTAATTTGCTTCTTAGTACACCATTTACTGAAATTAACAGCGTCTATTCCAAGCAATTCACAAGCCTTCACTAAACTTGGTTCATCAGATGATAAATGGGCATCGTTTCTTGTAGCAGCTATCTCGATATTACCTATATGGAGCAAGGCTGCCAAGATCTTGTATATTTCAAACTGCTCTGCCAGGTCGATTCCAATGAGCAGAAGTGCATCCTTGGTGATATGGAACTCTTCCGCATCGTCCAACCCATCAATATGAGGCAGACCTCCTTGATTCGTGTATTTGTAGTCTTCGGCGATGGTAAGTCCCAATTGCAGTTTTTCATCAGAGCTCATTCCTGCCAACAATTGGTAGAAAATATGATAGTTTCTTTCCGAGGCGGGTTGGAAAACCAACCTAGATCTCTCTAACAAGTAAGTTCTGATTCTTGCACCAATAATGGACGTTTCCTTGTCGAAAAGGATTTCCAAATACTTACCGAATCTGGAAGAATTGTCATTTCTGGTCGTTTTAGCGTTACCAAATGCTTCCATAATTGGATTGGTGGCCAAAATTTGTTTTTCAACGTCACTCATGTCCAGCTTATGATCAGTTCCTATATTGGTTTGCAAGCCTCCGTTATCAGATTCGGTCACTTCTTCTACACTAGCGAAGTATCTCATAATGTACTTTGCACTTACAGTTTTACCTGCACCAGATTCACCACTTACAACAATTGTTTGATTATTTCCATCACTCTTCATACACCTGTACGCGTCTTCGGCGATGGCAAACAAATGCGGGTCAGATTCTTCTCTCCTCTTCCCGGCATAAGCCTGAATGATATCCTGGGAGTATAACTGATCTATTCTCTGGAACGGATTCGTGGCGATAAGCACAATTCCGGAGTATGTGTAGATGTTCAATTGGGAGTATCTTAACTTGATGGCGTGGAGCACGGCCGGTTCGTTAAGGTATGAAAGCGATGTCAAATCCTCAGCGGCTTCCAAAATAGGTGGATTCCTTAAGGGGGGGAGCTTATCGTTATCTTCATCCAAAGAGGTGGCCTCAACGTTGAACTTGACCGAATCATCCACCTCAGAAGTCAACTCAATAAGGAACTTGTTGTCGGCCTCCTTCACATTTTTGGTCACAGATACACCAATCCAGCCAAGGCTTTCATCTGGATACCAGCATCTGGTGCCTACTTCATACGACAAGACCATGACTGAAGCTGACAGTAGTTAGTCAGATAAAAAAAAAAAAAAAAAAAAAAAAAATTAGAAAAATATCAAATGGGCGTTTGTATTCTTGCTAGTTCTTCCTTTCTTCTATTTCCCTGTAATTGGTTCTAGTGTCTTGCTAATTGCTAGTCGTCTTCAGATCTTTCTATGAAGCTTTATTCAACTTTTTTGATTGGTATTCAAAATTCTTTGGTGAGTTTTCTCTTGACGACGATTTTTGATTTGGTTGTAAGAAAAATATAAAAAAATTTTAAAAATCAAAAAAAAAAAAATAAAATAAAACTAAAAAAAAAAAAAAAGCTAAAAGTTGCAAGTTCCACGAATCGTTTACGTAAAAGGTTCTCCCAACTATGGTAGGATGTTAGGTAACTCTGAAACTTGTCGGGAAGGTTGGTTAATCAGTGCCACTGTCCTATATGTAAGCAAAAAAAAATCACTATCGGGATGGCACAGTCAAGTTAAAGCTTGTAGAAGGAAAGAACAACAAGAGTGGAGATTTATTTACAACCAAAATCGATCTAAGCTGTTTGTTGTTCGAATCAGACTGGCACTGCAGATACTGCGATTCGCACAACTAACGCGTCGGTAGGAAATGCTGGGTGCACGGGTGTTGTTAACTGGAGAAAACAAAATGAACGAAAATAATAAAAATA